>SNQN01001099.1:12769-32044 GCA_008642245.1 Bassia scoparia
CTACAATGAGACCGAGTAGAGGCCGCTACATGCGGGCGGATTGGGTTACTGATTCAATCCGTACCATATCCCCGAACCCACACTTTGGTTACTGGACCTATTTGTGGGGCCATTAGTTTGGCACCAATGTTTCGAGCGTCGGTGATTAACCTGTATAGGCACGGTGGCGATCCCCTCAACTCGACAACACACCCCAACGCATTCACATGCGGATTCCATGGCTCAATTCCATGACAATGAAGCTGAGGTCAACCTCCTTTGAAGGGGGTGAAGCCTTACACATAGGAAAGAAAGAAAGTTAATACACTTCCACAGATCTGAAGACTTTTGTGAAATATGCCAAAGCTATGTCTCTTCTTCAACAAGGTATTGCTGACAATGAGGTAAGCTTTATCTTAGCATGCTCTTCTGCTAATGAAATATGGGAAACCCTATAATTAGCCTTTGAAAGAACTAGTGAAGTCAGGAGATCTAAGGTGGACATGCTTATGTCCAAATATGAAACTTTTGATATGAATCGAGATGAAAATATAAGAGATATGTTTATTCGTTTTATGTCTATCATAAATGAACTGAAATCTCTTGGAAAAACTTCACCAGTGAGGATTTGGTCAGAAAAATTCTAAGGAGTTTCACAGGTAAATGGCTGCCCAAGCTTACTGCAACACAAGAAGCCAAGGATCTATCCACCTTTACCGTAAAACAACTCATTGGGTCTTTAATGACACATGAGATGCTAGTTGATTCAAAAGAAGAGTGGACAACCAAAATTCGTGTTGAAAGGAGAAGATTATGAGGAAGATCTGGATGAGATAGGTCTCATGGCAAGAAGATTCGAGAGGAGTCTTAGATCCCATTATAAAGGGAAGTCTTGGAAGACCAAGGGTAACTCAAAGAAGACCAGTACCAGTAGTGGTTGCTTCAAATGTGGTGAAACTAGACACATGATCAAAGATTGTCCAGCATGGAAAAACGACAAGGGAGGACAACGAGAGAGGAAGATAACTAAAAGAGTCATGCTTGCTGCTTAGGGAGATTCAGACTAAGGATGTCAAAGAGAGGAGGACGAGGCTCTTCTTTGTGTAACTACTATGTTGGGAGATGTAGAACAGAGACAGACCATTCTGGAAAGAAAGGTCACATGTGTCTCATGACAGGAAGCAGCTCTTCAGATGAGGAACAGGTAACTAAGTAAATGAAAGAAGCAACACGAAATTTAGACCTAAGTAAATGTCGTTTTGCTGAACTCGAACTTATTCGTACAGAACTGAATGATAAAATTTCAAATAATCTTGAAATAAGTTTAAATCAGAAGAAAATGAAACTTGAGTTACTAAAACCATAGTCAGATTTTACTGAAGAATTTTTTTATCAAAACAATGACAAAGGTTTTAGTAAACTTAAGGATGCTGAAATGGAAGGAATAAATTTCGAGTTGCTCAAACATAAGAGTTTTACTCTAGAACATGCTGATTTAATTCTAGCTCATAATTATACGATTGATGATGTGGAAGAATTGTTCAAAGAGTATGTGAATATAAAAAACTCTCTTGCTAGCACTAGTGGTGCAAATGTTAGTGTCGAAGATTTGTGTTTCGAATATGATGGTAAGATCTGTGATTTACAATCTGAAATAATCAATTTAAAGAAAAATATCAACACTGAAGTTGCCTCTAGTAATCAAGATGTTGATATTGAATCTTTACATTTAGAATATGAAGGTAAAATCTGTGATCTTCAAGCGGAAATAAACAAACTACAAAAAGGAAAAAACATTGAGACCACTAATGAACCAGACTTGGAATTGGTTTCAAAACTGAAAGATGAGCTTCATAGGGAAAAATTGGATCTTGCCATTGCTGCAGAATTTAATGAAGCTCAACTTAAGAAACTTGAAATCAAGGAACAGGATCTGAGTGATTGCCTAAGACAGATGAAGAGGTTGCTTGATGCTCAAAGTACTCTGAATATCCTAACCTCTCTATCTGGAAATTCTCAGTGGTTTGGATTGGGATATACTAGTTCTAGCTCCCAACAGCCACAAAAGTTAGGCACAGATGGTGCTTGGATTTCTGAGCTCAAGCGAGGTAAGTATGTGTTTGTAAAGGACATGCAGGTTTGCACCTACTGTGGTAAGAATGGACATATTATTGATTCATGTTGGACTAAGCAAAAACATGATAAAAGAAATCAGTCACATGTTCAAAAGGTTAAGAGTCCTAAAGCTCACACACAAAATAGGTTCAAAAAGGAAAAACATGATAAAATAAGAGGGACAAGTGTGAAACAAATCTAGGTAAGGAAAGATAGAGCCTAACCAGTTCCAAAGAACAAGGAACCCAAGAAAATCTGGGTTCCTAAGACCTAACCTTGATTTGTTTGTGCAGGTTAGAGTGAAAGGAAAGTCATATTGGTATTTCGACAGTGGTTGCTCAAGACATATGTCTGGTGATAAAAGTCAATTTCTTTCACTCGTAGCCTATGAAGGAGGAAGTGTCACCATCGGAGATAATAGCAAAGGTTTGATCAAAGGTATAGGTAAGGTTGGTAAGACAATCTCTCAAGAAATTGATAATGTTTACTTCGTTGAAGGTTTGAAACATAACATTTTTGAGTGAGATTTTTAAGACCAGTGCTACTTGTCTTAATGTTTTTGAAGATAACCATTGGTTGTGGCATAAGAGGCTTGGACATGTAAGTTTTTCTCTGTTAAATAGATTGCGATCTCAAGATTTGGTTACAAGTTTACCTAACATCAAATTTGCTGCAGAATATATTTGTCATGAATGTGCAAAATGTAAACATGTCAAGTCGTCTTTCCAGCCAAAGAAGGTTGTTAGCAATACTAAACCATTCGAACTTGTACACATGGATTTGTGTGGTCCCATGCGTGTGTAAGGTAGAAATAGTCATACTTATGTGTTTCTTTTAGTTGATGATTATTCTCATTATACTTGGACAGTTTTTCTAAAATTGAAAAATGAAACTTTCGATGAATTTGAAATCCTAGTAAAACAAGTCCAAAACAAGATTAATCATCAACTGGTCTCTATCCGTTTTGATCATGGTTCCGAATTTGACAATGTTAGTTTTGTAACCTACTGCAATGATCATAGTGTAACTCACAACTTTTTAGCTCCCAAAACTCCACAACAAAATGGAGTAGTTGAGAGGAAAAATTGCACTCTAGAAGAAATGGCAAGAACAATGCTTCCAGAGAGTGGTTTACCTCAAAACTTCTAGGCTAAAGCTAAGTACTACGTGCTATATTTTAAACAGGGTAATGTTGAGACCACTATTGAAGAAAACTCCTTATGAACTTCTTAGGGGAAAAAAACCAAACATTACACATTTACGGGTTTTTTGGTGCAAATGCTTTGTACACAATAATGGTAAATCTAGTTTGGATAAGTTTGACCTAAGCAGTGATGAGGCTATTTTCGTTGGATACTCTTCACACAACAAGGCTTACAAAGTGTTCAATAAAAAAACCTTGTGTGTTGTAGAAAGTACCCATGTTCTGTTTGATAACACTAACATGTTTTGCAAGCATGTGCAGGATGATAATGCTGATGAGTTCGAGATAGGTATGCTAAACTTCATAGGAGCTGAAGAAGGAAATGATGCTGAACCAGAATCACCACACAACTCTCCTAGAGAGGAAGAGTCTGGTACAACACAAAATCAAGTAGCTCAAGATGTAAGGGAAGAAGAAAGTGACTCAGAGGCACATCCACATGAAGATGATGCAACTGAGATCACTAGAAGAACTGGTTCATCCATTCAAAATAAAAATGACATAGGGGGAAGTAGTACTAGACCAGGTTCAACATTCGAAAGCACAAATGTCACCTTGATACAAACAACTCTTTTAAGTATAAGTCCTCTCACCCCACTGATCTTATTATTAGTGATATTAACAAAGGGGTGCAGACTAGGAACTCTACTTTACAGAACCTTTGTCCATTCTTTTCCTTCCTTTCAAATGTTGAACCAACTCACTATAAAATGGCTTTAACAGATCCAAATTGGGTTCTAGCTATGCAAGATGAACTCAATCAGTTTGAGAGAAATCAATTTTGACATCTTGAACCCAGGAAAGATCACATGTCTGTTACTGGAACCAAATAAGTATTCAGAAACAAATTGGATGACTTAAGTGTTATAGTTAGAAATAAAGCTAGGAATTGATTATGATGAAATAAAGTTAGCAACAAGAAGGAATTGATTATGATGAAACCTTTGCTCCAGTTGCCTGGCTTAAAGCAATCAGGATTTTAATTGCATTTGCAGCTCAAATGAACTTCAAGCTCTTTCAAATGGATGATAAGACAGCCTTTCTTAATGGATAATTGAAAGAAGATGTTTATGTGGAGCAACTCCCTAGCTTTGACGATAGTGACTTGCCAAACCATGTTTTCAAACTTGATAAAGCTCTTTATGGTCTCAAACAAGATCCTACAGCTTGGTATGAGAGACTTTCCAACTTTCTTTTAGAAAATGGATATAAGAAAGGTTCGGTTGACAAGACAATATTCTTTAAAGACTAGGGAATTGATCTGTTAGTGGTTCAGATATATGTTGATGATATTTTGTTCGAAGCTACTAATCCTGATTTGTATGATTAATTTTGCAGATTTGATGAAAAGTGAATTTGAGATGAGTATGATGGGAGAACTTGGGTTCTTCCTAGGGCTTCAAATCAAGCAAAACAATGATGGGATAATGATCCATCAGCAGAAATATCTAAAGGAGCTTCTGAAGAGATACGGTCTGTAGGACAACAAATCCTGTGATACACCTATTCCAACTTCTACAAAACTAAGCCTTGATGAGAAGGGACAGGATGTTGATCTGAGGGTAAGCTGTACAGTGGTATGATTGGCTCATTACTGTACTTGATAGCAAGTAGGCCAGATATAGCATTTTCAGTAGGGTTGTGTGCTAGATTTCAAAGCAACTCTAAGGAATCTCACCTAAAGGCTGTCTAGAGGGTTCTGTGGTAACTGAATGGTACTGATGATATATGTCTATGGTATCCAAAAGAAAGCAGTATGAACCTAAATGGATACATAGATGCTGACTTTGCTGGTTTTATTGGGTTAGGAAGAGCACTTATGGAATAGCCCATTTCTTAGGTCCTTGCCTCATTTCATGGGGATCTAAGTAACAAAATTCTATGGCTTTATATACAACCGAGTCTGAGTACATTACAGCTGCTTTGTCCTGTGCTCAGCTCTTGTGGATAAAGTCACAACTAAAGGATKTTGGGGTCTGTATCGGAAGTGTTCCCATTTTATGTGACAGCACAAGTGCTATTAATATTTCAAAAAATCCCGTCTAACACTCTAAAACCAAACATATTGAGATTAGACATCATTTTCTGAGGGACAATGTTGAAAAAGGTAATGTTGAACTAGAATTTTGCAGGTCAGAAGATCAACTAGCTGACATATTTACAAAACCTTTGAGCAGAGAAGTGTTCATGAAGCTTCGTACCTTGCTGGGTATGATTAAAATTAGATAATGAGCTCTTAGGTCTTGACTTGCCTCCTTTGGCTAGTCCAAATGATGTCCTCCATGTATATATTTTTTTTTCTGTTTCTCTGTTCTTTTTATTTTTATATAGTGCTCACAAAGTTCTTATGCGATGTTGAATTGATCGATCGAGTACTCATGGTAAATTAGCATAAGTCTTGAAAAGAATATGTTTGCACAGACAAGTGGCAGACCACTTTCTGAACTAGGTTCTTGGAATCAATTGCAACGACGACTATAATTATGGCAACTGTCACTTTGTAAGAACGGATAATTGTTCAAATTCCTTGCAAAATATCTGTTGCTTTTCAATCTTTCCTTGATATAAATATCTTGCATGTGATCAAAATATTTTCTTCTTTATTTGATTAAACACTTTCCATTTTTTTCTCTCACCTGCGGTTATATATATTTTTCCTCGCAAATTCTAATTGTGCTTTCTCTATGTTCTTTTCTCTCTGAATTCTAGAGACATAAATTGCTCAGGTGTTCTGTTCTATTCTTTTTCCTCAAATCAGAGTCACAATTCACTCTCATCATATCTAAGAGAAGAAGTTCTAGGTTAGTAGAGAAGGAAATAACTGAATCTCTAGAAATGCAGACCAAAATCAAGGAGATTGAGAAAGTAATTGAGTTGGTCGTGAAGGAAATTGTGCAAGAAGAAGTTGAGGAAGAGGAACAGGAGCCTCTGATCATGAGAAATTCAAAGAAGGCAGCAACCTGTAAACCACCACTTCAAAAATCCACAACAAAAACCACCACCACAAAAACTGCAACTCCTAAAGCCACCTCCAAAACATTCAAAACCGCAACTCTAAAACCCACAAAAACCACCACTCCCAAAAAGCCTATCTCACCCAAGAAAGAGTACTACACCAGAACTGGTGGAGCACTCTAAATCGAAGGAATCGAAGAAGGAGGAAGAAGTTGAAGAGAAGGAGTCTGAACAGGTTACCGAGACTGAACCGGTTGAACAGGAGGCGGAAGTAGAGGTTGAGAAGGAGGACGTGATTGGTGCGATGATGAAGGAAATGAAGGCAAAAAAGGTAGCATCTAAGAAACCACCAACCAAAGCGGTAAAAGTGGTTTAGAACGAAGTTCTATAGGAAGTACCAAAAACCACCACCACAAAAAAACCAGCCAAAACCACTACAAAGTCCAAAACCCCTACACCTAATACCACTCCCAAACCAGTGGAGAAAAAGAAGGAAAAAGAGGGTGCTGCTGTTGAGGGGGAAACTAATGTAGGTTTGGGTTCAAAGGATCAAACTACTGCAAGAAAAGTTATACAAGTCAAGACGTTTTCTAGGAAGGGTGCTGAAGCTTCAATATGCAAAGAAGTAAAGGCAAGACCACAACCAGACCAGTCCCTTGCGGACAAGAAGAGAAAGCAATCTGCACTAACCATTGTTGAGGGCCCAAAGCACAAGAAAAGTAAGTCTATCAGTCCTCAACCTCTGTATTATCTCTCTGATAAGCAAATTCTAGTTGGTTTCTCTATTGCTAAAAGTTGGGTAGAAAAGAAGTTCTTGCATGAAATTAGAGATGCCCTAAATTTCCATAAATGGTTTGTGTTGTTTGCTAAAGAACAGGATGTGTTTATGCCTTTGGTTGAAGAATTTTATGCTCACCTGCACACTAAGGACGATGGATCCTATTTTTCCTTTGTTAAGAAAACTCCTATAAACCTAACTGAGAAGAAATTGGCTGAAATTCTTAAGGTTCCCACTAAGGGTCTTGATGTGTATTCTTGTGAAAATTGGCCAAGTGTTAAAGGAGTCACAGCAGAACAGATGCAGAACAGATTGTTCAATGGTCCACCTAACCCTAAGTAGGGGTACACCATCGGCCATCCAAGGGAACCAATTATGAGTATATCTCACACAATAGCCTCAAAATTTGTATTCCCTAGAGCACAAGGTCGTACGTGTGTAAAATTGATGGATAGTATTCTTATCTACTGTCTCATAGAACACATTCCAATTGTTGGATCAACTGAACAATACAAGAGGGAAGGGGGGGGTGAATTGTATTGAGGAACTTAAGTGACTTTTCGCGGAATTAAATGAAACTTAATAAAAGAAACTTGAGCAAAGAGAATTTTCCAAACACAAACTCTCAAGACAAACGCCAAGAGAAGAAAAACTGTGGCCTGCTGCAACACAGGACTTCGTCTTTTATTATAATAGGATGCAACACCTAATTACAATCTAAGACCCTCATTCTCAGTTCAATTATGAACTTCTTGAACCCTCGTAAACAACCCCACTGTCGGTCACACTCTCTATCACTCGATTTCTATGAAATCCCTAAACTATGAATCTCTCACAACCCCTTACTTCAATCAATAGATCAAAGCACTTTTTACAACTAAACAATACTTAAGACTTGGCATTGGTATGAAGAATAAAGCTCTGATTTTCTTTGCTCAAAAGTGTGTGTAATAATTTAATAGGTGATAGTATTAATAGGATAATTGTATGAGCCGTGGAAGGCAACCAGTAACCCACTATCACACTGCTTCATATTTTGTAGGAGAAGTGTCTGGTGGAACTTGACTCCAACGATCACAAACACACGATCATCACTTCAGATTTTATCCATTGAACAGCTTCCTATTTTTGCTCAGTTTGTCTCCTTGAGAAGCAAGCTGATTCAACCACGATCACCACAAACCAACTTCACCTAGTTTAAGGAAAACACTTTTGTTTGTAAATATTTTGTTTTAACCGATTTTCCAAAAACCTTTTTTAAAGATATACTCATTATATTTCAAAGCATATAGTATATAGTTATTATGAGATAAAATACCAGAAGATAATCCTTAATGATTTTATAAGAAGATTTTATTTTTATTTCAAAAACTACTTGCAAAATTTGTTGAAGAACTTCTTTTCATAAATCACTAGATTAATATCTTTAATAAATTAACTTACAAACTTTATACTAAATCCCTTTTATCCTTTGAGCTAAATCTTCATGCCTTAATGCCAAGTATGTCCAACAAATCTAAAACCCAATCCTAGACCCACTGTACCAAATTCTCGAACATTGATTTTAGGCTTTTGCCAAGGAACTCGAGCTTTCCCAAAATGTGAGCTTCTTCCTTGAGCTTTGGTTGATGCTTCCAATAGCCCCGGGAACTTCTTCCTCCTCCTAAGGATATCCTCATCCCTTTAAGACTCCTTGGACCATCAACTAACACCTGTAATCACAACACTCAGCACACATATTAGAAAATACTTATGAGTTTGCTTTTATTGGTTTGTTGTGCCATTCATCAAAACTCTTAGGGTTCAACAATATTCCCCCTTTTTTATGAATGTCAAACCAAACAAACTCTTAAACCAATGCAGAATCATAATCAGCTGTGTGTTAGTGTTTAAATTACCAATTAAGTGCAGGATATATAAGAGAAATAGAAACTTAAAAAAGTTTTGAGTTAATACCCTTATACATGCTTCTTTATACAAAAAGGAACTCGAACAAATTTTATGCTAAAACTTAATCATCAACCTGTGACACCAAAGAGGTTTGCTCCTTTTCCCCCTTTTTCTTTCATAAAAAACAAACTATATATACATCTCATAGCACAGCACCAGTAGGTAGTATACTGGTTGTACCCTTTCAATACGCATATAATAATCAAGCATGCAACAATCATTCACAAGTATTTAGGCAAAGCATTATATATATAAACTTCAAAGGTCCAAAAGCCCATAAATGGTTCAGCAAAACAAGTTAAGCACCCACTGCTCAAGCTAAGAACAGGGTAAAAGCAACCAAATCTAAAAGTAGTTAATTTAAAGACCAAAATGTTTATTAATAATTTAGGGGATAGGAAAGGCTATATATGTAGTGGAAAGGGAAAGATGGAGCAAGGTCTTCAGGGGCCTCCAAACTCGGACAACACTTCGATCACCTTGGCCAAAATCTTTTTCTGTGCCTTGTCTATCTGCAAATATGCTGCACCCATGTCTTGCAAAATAGACTAAGATACTGAAGCCTGTTTCTCCAGCATGTTCTCCATAGTAGTACACCTAGTAAGCACCTGGTCCATCTTGCCATGAAGGGATTGAACAGAAGCCTTGATTCCCTTCAGCTCTTCAATGACTGCGGTGGAACTGAAGGTACCAAAGCCTGAACCTGTGATCACCCTAAAGCCACTCCCCTGTTTCTCCAGAATAGAGGTGTCAGCAGCTACAGGATGAGAAGGGAGAACTTCAGTTGCCTTGGGTTCCTCCTTCTTTGGCTCCTCCGCCTTTGGCTCTTCCTTCTTTGGTTCTTCCTCATCAAGGACAAAGAAGTTTTGCAGAGTCTCCTTGTCACCGCCTTTCCTTGTGTTCCTTCCACTCTTTCTAAGGGCAGCTCCTCCTCTTCCCCTTCCACTACCTCCTCTACGACTGACAAATTTGATGAGAGGCTCCTCATCCTCATTCTTTTCTTCAGTAGCGGTCACAACTTTTTTAGGAGTTTTCACCTTATCAGCCTCTTCCTCAACCTTCTCAGTATCCTTTTATTCCTCCTCCTGATCTTCTTCTTTCTCCTATTCATTAAACACACACTCCCTATCTTTGACAGTTAGCCCTAGCCTATGCAATGTACTGGGTTGAATGAAGTGATTTGTTTGCATGGTTAGAAATTCTTTTGTCACTTTAATGCCATAACTTTCAAGAAAGGTCTTCAAGAGGTTACCATACCCGATTTTCATGTTTTTGGAAATACAATGGGTAAGGTGTTTGATCGTCAAAGAGGGAAAGTTAATTTGGATTTTGTTTTCAAGACAGTAGATGAGAAGGGCATCCAAGTGGTTTGCCTCATCTCTATGTTGAGTTCCTGGAATAATGGAACGAAAGACAAGGTGGAAGAGCAGTTTTTGGATGGGGGAGAAATGTTTTTGGTTGGTTTTCACATGGCTAGGGTCATCGCCAATTGACTCAACCATACTGTCTATAGAGAGTCCCTCATAAGATTTTCGAACCCTAACACCATCAACAGTTTCTTCGTAGGCTCCCTTAAAGTAATCATCAAAACCATCATTCGGCACACCAAATGCCTCACTCAAATCAGCAGCAGTAAACTCAATAGTTCGATTTTTAATTCTAACATAACATACTCCATTGTCATTATTAAAGCTTTTGATAAACTGATCCATGATTAAGTAAGACAACTCATTTTTATATCCAATTTCAAACAAACTAGTCCATCCTTGAAACTCTAAAATATCAGTGAGTTGTGTGAACTTACATGCCCTTCACCAATCAAGATTAATTGCCATACCCATCATGTAATTTGTGCAGCAAGCCTCAATTCGAGCATGAACCTGAGATTTTCCTTCCTTTGGGATCTGATCACCCAACTCTTCCCAGTTGCCTTTGATTTCTTCAATTTTTCTCTTCTTTGAGCCCTGAACTGACGATTTTTGGGTTCAGACGATTTTATGTCCATTGGTGAGATGTCCATGGGTGAAAAATTCGAGTTTTGGGACGAAAATAAGAGTTTTGTTGGAATTGGAGATGAGAAATTTTGTGAGTTCATTGAGTTTTGGGAGTACTGTGGGTTTTGGAAGGGGTTTTTTGCATGTTTAAATAGTTGGTGGCGGTGACGTTTCGGTTGCGTGGTGAAAATAGGGGAGATGAATTTGTGCGGTCAAAAGAAGAGGGGGTAATTAATTTTGGTCGGTAAACATTAATTATAGATTCAATTGATTTGACAAGTTTAGTGGGATACTTATAATAAGAAGTGAATTGATATAAAATACATTCGGTTGAGATTATTTAGGAAATTTAAAGCCTGAATGCAATACAACTAATGTGAATTTGTATTTGGTAGATTTATTTTGTGTTTTTTCACAATTAGCCGAGAAAAAAATTTAAAAAATTAAAAATTAAAATTAAGATTTATTTGTTTTGATAAGTATGAAATTCGAACTATTTGAACAAAACAAATTGGGCTTGGACGCTTTAATTAATTTTAGCTATGCTTCAACACTTATGACTTCATGTTTACGCACAAGAAATATACATGCACTACTTAGTGTAATGTTGTTCACATAAAATTGTGCATGAGACATATATAAAAGAATTATTTAAGAATATACCTTGGGGTTATGGAGCACCTCCTTAGGATAGTTGAATCATCCCAAGTTCCATGCGCATTCTTTCAAACCTGTCCCTTGCTAATGGCTTAGTCAAAATATCAGCTACTTGATTTTCGGTTTCACAAAAATCTAATTTGATCAAGCCATTTTCAACATAATCTTTTAAAAAATGATATCTAATATGTATATGCTCAACTTTTGAATGGTGCACTGGATCCTTAGAGATGCAAATGGCACTTGTGTTGTCACAATAAATTGGAATGCATTCATACCTCAGTCCATAATCTCTTAGTTGTTGCTTGATCCAAAGAACTTGAGAGCAGCATGCAGCAACAGCTACATATTCAGCTTCAGCAGTAGATAGTGCTACTATGTTTTGTTTCTTTAATGCCCAAGAAACAAGACAAGACCCGAGGAACTGGAGTGTTCCTAAGGTGCTTTTCCTGTTTACAAAATCACCTGCATAGTCAGCATCAGTAAATCCTTTCAAGTCAAATGTGTCACTTCTAGGGTAGAAGAGACTCATGTTCTCAGTTCCTTTTAAATATCGAAAAATTATTTTAACTGCTAAGAGGTGTGATTCCTTAGGATTAGATTGAAATCTTGCACACACACCTACACTGAAAGAAATATGAGGTCTACTAGCAGTTAAAGAGAGAAGAGAACCAATCATACCTCTATACCTTTTCTGATCAACAGAAATATTTTGAGGATCTTCATCCAATCTGGTTCCAACTTCCATTGGAGTATGATTGACTTTGACTTGATCGAATTTATATTTTTTCAGAAGTTCCTTGATATACTTTTGTTGATGAATCGAGTTCCCCCACTCAGTTTGCTTTATTTGCAAACTAAGAAAGAACTTTAACTCTCCCATCATACTCATTTCGAATTCACCACTCATTAGTTCAGCAAAATACTTACACTGTTTCTCATTAGTTGCACCAAAAATAATGTCATCAACATATATTTGAACAACAATTAGGTCAGTTCCTTCAGCTTTGAAAAACAAAGTTTTATCAACTTTTCCTCTTTTAAATGCATTTTGTAACAGAAACTTTGATAGCCTTTCATACCAGGCTCTAGATGATTGCTTAAGCCCATAGAGAGCTTTGTCAAGCTTGAAAACATGATTAGGAAATTTTTCATTTCCAAAGCCAGGAGGTTGCTCAACAATAACTTCCTCCTGAAGATAACCATTTAGGAAAGCACATTTTACGTCCATTTGATAAAGTTTGAAACCCAAAAAAGAAGCAAAGGTAATAAGAATGCCTTACTATTATTAGAATAGCCAAGGAACACAGCTTCATCACTTCGCTCATCAAACTTACCCAAGTTTCTCTTACCATTGTTATGAACAAAACACCTGCAACCAAAAAGTTCTAAAAGTGTGATATGTTAGGTTTTCTTCCTTTTAAAAGTTCATATGGTATTTTCTTAGCAATAGGTCTAAGCATATCTCGATTGATGATATAGCAAGCAGTGTTGACTACCTCTGCCCAAAAGTTCCTAGCAAGACCACTGGCTATTAACATTGTTCTAGCCATGTCCTCCAAGGTCTTGTTTTTCGTTTCCACAACTCCATTTTGTTGCGGAGTTCTAGGAGTAGAAAAGTTATGGCTCATTCCTATTTCCCTGCAAAACTCATCAAACTTGTAATTTTTGAATTCTGTTCCATGATCTGACCTTATGTGGACTATTTGAAATCCACTTTTTTTCTGTATCCTTTTAGCAAAAACGACAAACTCGTCAAAAGTTTCATCTTTGCTTGCTAAGAAGACCACCCAAGTGAACCTCGAGTAGTCATCAACAATAACCAACACATATCTCTTTCCACTTCTACTTTGGATTCTCATTGGCCCACACAAATCAATGTGAATTAACTCAAAATGTTGCTTTGTTGTTATAATGTTTTTTTACTAAAAAGATGACCTAATTTGCTTCCCCCTTACACAAGCATCGCATATGAACTGACTAGGGAATTTGATGTTTAGAAGACCAACCACAAAGTTCGTTAGTGCTGCTTGTTCATGAGGGAGAAACTTGCATGTCCAAACCTTTTGTGCCAGATTAAAGCATCATCCTCAATCACACTAAGACAGGTCGGTTTGTTCCTTGGGACAGTGTTGAGATCCACTATATAAGTGTTCCCTCTCATGTTCCCTTCTAGAACAATTAAACCAGTGTGGTTATTGATGATGTGACAATTTTCGGTGGTGAATTTTACTGTGTTACCTTTGTCACAGAATTGTGATATACTTAGCAGATTATGTTTAAGACCCTCAACTAAAAATACATGGGATTTTATAATAGGTGCCCCTGAACTTTAACGTTTTTTCCAAAATGCACATCACCTTTTTGACCCCTTCCAAATTGCCCTTCAACTTTCAAAAACCTCAAAAAAGTGACTTTTTGGGGAAAAACTTAACTGGCGTTTAACGGAGTCTGTTTGACTCGTATATGTTTGACTCGTTTATGTAGTATTATACAATGGGTTCCACTTCATTTAATTCTTTTACCAAACATTGTCAACATCAATTCCAACCTTAGAATTCGAATGAAGAGTGGAAGTTGAGAGATCTGAACTCGAGTTKGGATGAGAAGCTCGAGTTCATGGTCCATAACTCGGAACTCATGGACTCCGAGGTGTTGGAGTTGAATGTGTACAACGATAAGAAGACTGCGAAGCATACTAATTTCCTTGGTAAGGTCAGAATAGCAGGCTCTGCTTTTGCTAAGCTCGGTTCCGAATGAATTCAAGTAAGTTAGAATGAYTGACGAAAAGTGAGAGAGAGAAGCRAAAACCTGCAATTGTGGACTTGCGGTGGTGTAGTGSTTACTGAGCAACGACGTGTAGACGRAGAATGACGRTGCTGCGGCGGTCGAGGAAAATCGGCAAATAACGACGACGTACTGTGACTAGCAGCTCGAATGTACAAGAATGACGACGAGGCTGATCGGAGGGGGTGGTTGGAGAGAGAGAGAGAAGGAACACCTRCAATTGYGGYCTTGCGGTGGTGCAGTGGTTACTGAGCAGCGACGCGCAGACGAAGAACGACGGTGCTGCGGCGGTAGAGGAAAATTGGCAAATAACGGTGGCATATTGTGACTAGCAGCTCGGATGTAAAGGAATGACGACGAGGTTGRCTGGAGGCGGTGGTTGGAGAGACAGAGAAGGATGGTGATGGGAATGAAGTTACTTACTTGACAATGTTTGGTAAAAAAATTAAATGAAGTGGGACCCATTGTATAATACTACATAAATGAGTCAAACATATACGAGACAAATAGACTCCGTTACACGTCAGTTAAGTTTTCCTCAAAAAGTCACTTTTTTGAGGTTTTTGAAAGTTGAAGGGAAATTTGGAAGGGGTCAAAAAGGTAATGTGCATTTTGGAAAAAACGTTAAAGTTCAGGGGCACCTATGATAAAATCCCAAAATACATTATCAATACAGTGAGAACTGGACTTACCAACTTACCTTTGGCTAGGATTTCTCCTTTCTTATTATCACCGAAAGTCACAGTTCCACCGATATAGGCCTCTAGTGAGAGAAACTTGGATTTGTCTCCTGTCATGTGCTTACAACAAGCACTGTCGAGATACCATGTGTTTTTCCTCCTCACTAGGACCTGCAAAAAAACATAAGGGTTAGTACGAGGAACCCGTGTTTCCTCGGGTTCCTTTGAGGAGGAAGTGAAAACATTTTCATCTTTCTTAATCCACACTTGTTTTATGTTGCTCTTATGAGCAGCTTGCTTCCTTATGCAGTTTTCTACATAGTGACCGGTTTTACCACAGAATGTGCAAACCTTGTTACTAGGTAAATCTACATATTTCTTCTTCTTACCTTTTTTGCTTAGCATGCATATACCCTAGTACTTCAGTTCTTTTCACTTCAGCTTCTTCAATCCATTTAGGGACAGAATATTGACTTATGTCTCTATTTTTTCGGGTCACAAGTTCCTTCTCAATTTTTGCCTTTTCAAGTTTGTGTTCCTCAAGATTGTTCTTGAGTTCCTCGAATTCTTTGACGAAATTGTTTGAGGAGGAACTTGTACCACTTATATCAACATTCATCATTTTATACTAAGCTATTTCAATACCAAGCATAATATTTTCCTGTTTGAGTTTTTCAACAAGTTCCTTCAGAAGAAGGTTCATGTCAAATAACTCAAAGAATCGATTTTGAACATCAGTTCTATGATTCTCTATCCAGGAACAATGATCTTTATAAGCTTTAAGTGCCTTTTCAGGTTGATTCAGACTTTTGGTGACATACCTCTAGTCTTCAGCATATTTCATTTTTAGGTCAACCAAGTCTTGCTTAGGAAATGTAAGTAATTTTTGAGGATTAGGAAATACCTCCTTCTCTTGAGTTTCATCATCATTTTTGGCCATTAGACATAGACGAGCAGTTTTAGTTTCAGGTGCTGCTCCATCATCTTCACTGTCCGATTCTCCCCATGCAGTAATCATTGCCTTTTTGACATCTGACTTGTTGAAGTTTCTTGTTCCCTTGTTAACTGTCTTGATTTTGCCTTTTTCATTGTCGGGATTTAAGGGGCAATGTTTCACCCAATGATCAGTTGCTCCACATCGATGACAAGTTTGATCACCTGTTTTCTTGACAAAATTCTTAGAAAATTTGTTAGATTTAAACATTCTTTTGAACCTTCTTACCAGCATGGCAACTTCATCTTCATCAACCTCAGATTCCTCTGACTCATCAGCTTTTAGAACCAAGTTCTTTCCCTTATTGAGATCACTTGTGCCGTACCCAATATGTAATTCATGGGTCATAAGGGATTCGACCAATTGCTCGATGTTGAACTTGGTGAAGTCCTTGGTTTCTTGGAGGACAATTACCTTTGCTCTCCACCTCTCATCTTGAGGTAGACTTCGAAGAATCTTCCTAACATGTTCATCAGTAGGAATATGCTTGCCCAAGAGAACTATTCATAGTGAATGTTTAGTAAACGCTTCGTAAACCATATCTTGAATAGTTTTCCTTAGGTTTCCATTTCAAAGCGTTCATATTTAGAACATTAACAAGTCTATCTTAGTCCGCTTAACTTCATTTGTATTCATGTGTTATCTCTAACAAATCCCATATCTCCTTTGCATTCTTGCATCCCATGACACGATTGTGTTCATGGGGTCCAAGACCACAATGTAGGAGTTTGACAGCAAGGGCATTTAGTTCAAGTTTATTAAAATCTTCTTTATCAAATTCAGACATAGGTTTAGAAACTACCTCATTGTTCACGGTTTTGGTGATATCAAAATCACCAACTTCTATGACACGCCATACCTGGTAGTTCTCTGCTTTGATGAATATCTCCATCCTATTCTTCCAGTAAGAATAGAATTTTCCATTAAACAAAGGAGACCTCTGGGTAGAGTATCCTTCTTTAAGCTTCTCGCGTTGATTCATTCTTCCAACTAGCTCTTAACGTTCAGTTCTCTCTTCGGGGTTTCTTAACAGCTACGAGGAACTTAGCTCTGATACCAATTGTTTGGATCGACTGAACAATACAAGAGGGGGGTGAATTGTATTGAGGAACTTAAGTGACTTTTCACGGAATTAAAAGAAACTTAATAAAAGAAACTCGAGGAAAGAAAATTTTCCAAATACAAACTTTCAAGACAAATGCTAAGAGAAGAAAAATTGTGGCCTGATGCAACACAGGACTTCGTCTTTTATTATAATAGGATGCAACACCTAATTACAATCTAAGACCCTCGTTCTCAGATCAATTATGAACTTCTTGAACCCTCGTAACCAACCCCTCTGTTGGTCGCTCTCTCTATCACTCGATTTCTATGAAGTCCCTCGGCTATGAATCTCTCACAACCCCTTGCTTCTAAAAGTAGATCAAAGCACTTTTTACAACTCAATAATATGTAAGACTTGGCACTGGTATGAAGAATAAAGCTCTGATTTTCTTTTCTCAAAAGTGTGTGTAATGATTTATTAGGTGATAGTATTTATAGGATAATTGTATAAGTCGTGGAAGTCAACCACTAACCCACTATCACACAGCTTCCTATTTTGTAGGAGAAGTGCGTGGTGGAACTTGACTCCAATGATCACAAACACACGATCATCACTTCAAATTTTATCCGTTGAACAGCTTCCTATTTTTGCTCAGTTGGTTTACTTGAGAAGCAAGCTGATTTAACCACGATCAGCAAAAACCAACTTCACCTAGTTTTAAGGAAAACAGTTTTGTTTGCAAATATTCTATTTTAACCGATTTTCCATAAACCTTTTTCAAAGATATATTTGTTATATTTCAAAGCATATAGTATATAGTTATTAAGAGATAAAATACCAGAAATTAATGCTTAATGATTTTATAAGAAGATGTTATTTTTATTCCAAAATCTACTTGCAAAATTTATTGAAGAACTTCTTTTTATAAATCACTAGATTAATATCTTTAATAAATTAACTTACAAACTTTATACTAAATCCCTTTTATCCTTTAAGCTAAATCTTCATGCCTTTATGCCAAGTATGTACAATAAATCTAAAACACAATCCTAGACCTACTGTACCAAATTCTCGAACATTGATTTTAGGCTTTTGCCAAGGAATTCGAGCTTTCCCAAAATGTGAGCTTCTTCCTTGAGCTCTGGTTGATGCTTCCAATAGCCCCGGGAACTTCTTCCTCCTCCTGAGCGTATCTTCATCCCTTTAAGACTCCTTGGACCATCAACACCTGTAATCACAACACTCAACACACATATCAGATAATACTTATGAGTTTGCTTTTGTTAGTTTGTTGCGCAATTCATCAAAACTCTTAGGGTTCATCACCAGTCAATCTCCCTGCTATGGTTCTTAGACATATGATCTGCTATGGTTGGCTGTGCTTGGTGTTCAATCACTATAAGATTCCAATGGTGGGTGATTATGGAACCATGTCCAATCTCACCAATCAGATTATAGGTTAGAAAGTCTTGAGCTATGCAGGTGGGATTTTGAAGATGAAGGATGATGTTAAGGGGAATGCAGCAAGTACAGGGACCAGTACCTAATCAGTTCAGGCAACTTATGCCTTAGTGAAGCGATTGAGTGACCATAACACTCTGAAGGTTTCCCGAAGGTACTCAAGAGGGGGGGGGGTGAATTGAGTGCGTATTAAAAGTTTTGATTGTGTACTGTTTTAGTAGAGTAGACCAGTTAGACTGGTCTCGCAGCAAAATAAGAGTTAAACAGTACGTAGAACAATATTGAGCAATAATAATAAAGACCGACAAATTTAACGAGGTTCACCCAACTCTGGGCTAGGTCCTCCTACCCTAGTCACTTTTATTAAATCTACTCCGAAATAACAAAGCAACTCTCACTCACAACGTACGTGAACTCACACATACAATTGTCACCCCACACTCAACCCAAGTGTGCTAATTCGCACTTGAACTCACAAGCACTCACTAATGAACTATCAATAGCTACCCAATCACCAACCCCTTCGTTAATGTAGGACGTGGGTCGTGCCCTCGCGTATAGCGGGCGCGCGGCTTGGTACTACATCGAGGTGCTTTGCGTGGGCTTGAGCCACGAAACCCGCACGTGAGTGCGTTGGGGTAGTGTTGTCGAGTAAGGGAAGTCGCCACCGTGCCTA
>SNQN01001099.1:35480-51168 GCA_008642245.1 Bassia scoparia
CTTCGCTTATGTATGTGAGTTTTCACTACACAAAAGCCTTAGAACTTTATTCTAGAGCCGTTTGTGTAATGTATGCTTATGGGCTAGCCTTCCGCAATGTCTTCCTCAAGTGCGGTAACCGGACTAACTTCGTGAACTCATGAGACGCTGTCGGAGCCGGAGGTGCATCAAGGACACTTAGGACTAACTTAGCCTTGAAACTACGGGTTGTATGATATGCAACTTATATATGCGACTTATGTATGAATGTATGAATGCATGTGTTTGCATACTATGAGACTTATGTATGAATGCATGTATGTGTTTGTATGTATGTATGTATGTATGTATGTATGTATGTATGTATGTATGTATGTATGTATGTATGTATGTATGTATTTGTGTGTATGCATGTATGTTTGTGTTTGTGTTTATGCATGTGACTCTAGTATGCATTGGAGGTACTGACTTCCTCCCGAAAAAAAAAACAAAAAATGACAATCTACGATGCGTTTAAGTCGTAGTGAAAGCACCATGCATTAGCCGAATACAACAACTCGTCCCCCCGATCTTGCAAATACGGCTGAAAGTAGGCAAACATTACCCCAAAATTGAGTGAAAACAATTCGAAGTTGCAAATGTGGCGTAGCATGGAGCATATATACGCTACAGAGGAGCGTATATACGCTGCCCTCCTGCGTATATACGCTCCTAGGTAGCGTATATATGCTGTAAGTTAGCTTACTTTCCAAAAAATTTTAGGAAAGTCTCGCAGAGTGCAAAGCTCCGTATATACGCTGATATGGTGCGTATATACGCTCTGTATCAGCGTATATACGCTCCATTTCTGCGTATATACGCTCAAGGCTTAGGGATTTTTGGCTTAGTTTTGTAGTGCATTATAAATGTAGACGTAGTTTTTGGGACTTATGCACCTCGAAAACCGTACTCTTGTCTGTTTTACTACAAACCTTAAACACTTTATTTCTCTAAGTCTCTTTAGGCATGGCTCGCAAAGTTGATTTCGCTCTAGACTCATGGATACGGGATCTCTCCAACACGGTCAAAGGCGACATTCGTGACCATCATTGCAGCGTTTTTCTGACGTTCAGGTTCATGACAATTGTATTGCCCTTTCTACTCATAGAAGAAGAGCCATTATTTTCTTGCCTATTCTTGTCATTATCTCTTCTACAGTCGGCAAATTTTGGCCTGCCTCCCGTTTCTCTGTTGTTCGACATGCGAGGTTGGTCGTCTAGCCCTCACTTACTTCTGTTCGCGAGGAGAATAGTTGCCTGCTTGGACGACTTGGAAAAGAATTACCAAACGCTTCCCTATGAATTGTGCCCTCCATATTGTAGGTATATTCTTCCTTTATTTGTTATTAAAAGTAGTAATTCTGTTTCTCGTGTTCAGCGTAAATATTCATTATTTCTTGGACAGATATGTTGATGGAACGCTTATCTTTGATATATCTCTGAGAACATGGAATCGTATAACTAAAAGCTACTGTACTGAAAAGGTCCGTCTTGTACCGTTCTGAAAGTCAGCCCTTGCGGTAACGATAATCTTGGACGAGTGGAGGAAGTTGTAGGTGGGGTTGTTCATGGTGGGTATTCGAGAATGGATGACATCGGACTGACAGGAGGCGCTTGCCATCTAGCTGTCTGCCGGCGTTGAAATTTTTATTTTCCTGTCCGTCTAAATGCGTCAGATAATGGCAGGAACAAGCTCATCCAGACTCGTGATACTCGAAGGCCTCCAAATCACTCCCATTTGGTAGCGTTCCTTGAAGAGGTGGGTGGACCTATTTTGGGTTGCCATTAAGTGGAGGTATTAGTCATTGATGATCGTCGATGCAAGCATTTGCATTCCAAGCAGTGGATGAACTACAACCAACTGCGATAACGGCGTCGTGCTGCCATAGGGATCGCGGAGAGGAACGAATTTAAAGAAACGACCTTTGAGATACAAGATAACCTTTGTTCTAACCTAGCGTTGCGAAAGACTACTGCTAGCTAGTCAGGAAAGCTTGGACCACAGGACTGACTGTTTTGGATCGACTAGGCACTGATAGGAGAAGTCAAGCGATCAAGACCCATACTAGAAAACTATGCCACAGAGAAGGAACTCTGCAGAAGCTTATGATCAAGGAGAGGAGGAAGTGAGCCATGGAAAGGGAAGCAAGTGCAAGTGGAAATGGATCAAAGAGAGAAAGATTGACTGCTTTATTTCTTTAGCTTTATTGGCAGGATGTGTCCATATTTTATTTTATATCTAGCACTTATGTGCATAGAACTCATAAATATTTAATAACAACGCTTTATTTGCTTTACAATTTATTACATTATTTGTTGCTTCCTTTCTTTCTTGTTTTCTTGATACATGAGCAACAGGGAAACTGGGGGTTTCATTATTACTGGGCACCGCCGCCCTCCTCAAAAAAGTTGCCTAACGTTCCAATGTGGAATCTAAGCCTCTCGTAGTTTCTATGGTTGGGTGAGGGTAGGTTCAAGGCTTTGTGGAGTTAATGTAGTATTTCTTTTAATTGGTATGTTGATCAGAGCTTGCAAACTCGTCCGCCATTCTATCTACTCCCCTCAGGCCCCTCCAGATAAGACTGTTTTCGACTATGTCGGGACTGCCATTTGGAGGACGGACTGCACGAGGGTCTAAACATTTTTCTCAATGCTTTAACACAGTACCTTCCTTGATGTTACGAGGCTTTAACACTTGTCGACATGCCTCGTGACTCCTTTGTTGATGTTGCACTTGTTTAAGGCGGCGAGGCGCCTTCCATCTAAAGGTGGTGATTCCATCAGTATCTAGCCGGAATCACAACTCGGCTGGAGGACTTTGCTTTCGAGCAGAATGCGGAGTGATGGATACTCCAATTCAATTGTTTGACTGCTTCTGTTCCATAACCAGATGAGTAAGGGTGTATCCCGTGGAGGTCGTATTGAAGTTCGATAATCCCAAGAGCAAAATGAGCTTGTGAGGCCCAATCCTTATAGTTTCAGTCATTTGGCGATGATTGTTTTTAACCTATTTGTTTGCTGCCTCTAGACGCTCGTTGGTTTTGCGACCGATCGGGGAGGACGACTGGTGCTGAATTTATGTACATTAGCAATAATCAACCTAGGCTCTTTCTGGAAATAGGTGTTCCGTTGTCGCTAGACTTTCAGTGGCACTCCAAGCGACAACAACATTTGTCTCAATGACTTTGCCAACTGTTTAAGCTTGAAGAGTCATGAGGCTGCTCCACCATTTTGTGAAATTAGTCGATCGGACTAAGATGAATTCCATCCACTCTGTCTGGAGGGGTAATCTTTCATTATGTCGATGACCCTGTGGAAAATGGCAGGGGAAGTGCCAGGTACATAGCAGGCGACTGCGAGGTATATCTGCCTGCAGGTTGGCTTCTTTTGGCACGTGTCACCTTCTTACATACGTCGCACAGTCTTTTCCATGGTTTATCCAATATAGGAAGGGTGGACGATTTTATCGCAACATTGTTGCGCCATAATGCATGCCGAGCACGCGCCATGCCCGTTATCCATGATCGCTTTTCGCTTCTTACTTGGCAATGCAAGCAATGAGCGCGGATAGCCTTTTTGTGCACCCCTTTCGTGTAGGCAAATAGTTTTGATGCCAATCGCCTTAGGGCTGTTTGATGCTATTCTTCGATGGCTTGGGGACGGGTATTCATGTTTTTGCACGAATTTCAGAATGTGAATACCAAGGCTCATATTCCTTCACTTGAACGAATGGTTCTTGCTTTTATCCCCTACAGGCATTGACATGAGTCTGGGGTTGCCTGCCTTTCGATGACTAATGGCATATGGGTTAACTGAGTTGGGGATGTTAATCATACGAAGACTCTTAGCCAAAGCCTGAAATTGGTTGTCGTCTCGGCGGAGCGTAGGTATCTCATTTTTGAAATGTCGCGCATTGTCTATAGATTGTTGCCTGATAAAGGGCAAACTCTACTTTGACTTTCATTTTCCGCAGAAGATTTTATATGATGATCAGGAAGAGTCCCCGTATACCTCAACTTCTCAGCTCCGAGTGCCATGGCTAATTCTAACCATTTGCAAGGCATTCATATTCGCCTGGCGTTGTTTTGTAAACATTGAGTCTCGCTTTACGAAGAATCGGCGGTGTGCTCTTCTTCTGGAGATACCAGAAGTAATGCCACACGATCCTTTTGGTTTTGAAGATCTCAAGTATATAACCAGGCCCGCTCTTCAGTCACAATAGGATCTCGTCGGCGAGAATTCAAAGTCTTCTGGCTCTGCTTTTCTCCGGGCGAATTGGCTAGAATTCAGGAACAATGCTTCCTTGATGGCCTTTTGGGATAATTTTGGAGAATCCATTCGGAAAGGATAAACATCTTCGATGAAGGCGCCCATCATAGAGAGTTTTCGCAGGAGATACCTTCAATGGACTCAGCCTTAACGAGACACATGTGGACTAATGTGGGTAAGAAGATAGTGCCGCAGTTTGAGTTGCCAAACCAATGCGAGGCAAAGCTTTCTGTATTGGAATACCTGTTCATATTGGAAGAAACTTTTTGCTCCATAATATATTGGCATTTTCTTCACCGTTGGCTTCTTGGGCAAGCATTTGCTCCAGCAGCTGTTTGAGTGACAGTAGGTAGAAGGTAGTGGTAAGCCGGGACTGGTGGTCAAGAGAACTGGATGGGTTGGATGAGGTTTTACTCTTTCACCTTGTCAAAAGGCCTGTTGACAATCATCGTCCCAAGTTTTTGGTTCATTCCTTCTTAAGCTTGCGAAAGATGGGTTAACACCATAGGTGAGTTTGGGGATGACCTGCTGATGTATTGAAGACGTCCCAAAATCCTCGGATCTCTTTTCGTTTGAAGGTGGTTTGAGGGACTTAATGGCTTTGTTTTTTGAAGGGTCGATTTTCGATTGCCTCGCGTGCTAATAGACATACCCAAGAAGCTTTCTAAGAAGTAACTGCAAATGCACATTTTTGTGGATTGAGTCTCATCTTGTATTGCGGAAGCCTTCGAAGAATTTCTTAAGACGGCGTGTGATCCTTTGTTCTTTGCTTCACTAAAGTCATCAAATATACTTCCACTTCCTTATGATCATGTTCATGCAGGGGTAGTGCAGTGCGATTTGATGGTGGCTCACGGCGTTTTCAAGGCCGAACGGCATGAGGTGAGCAATAGTTCCCAGGGGTGGATCCGAAGGTTGTCTTTCCATATTTTTTCAGGCATCTTTACTTGATTATATCCGATATCATCATGAAGGCTAAAGAGCGTGATTTGCAGTGTAATCCACCAGGAATGTTATGTGTGGTAAGGGTAATCGATCCTTTGGGCTTGCTTTGGTGAGGCGCGGAATCCAACACACATTCGGACTCTTCATCCGTTTTTCATGACTGGGACTAATGGCAATCCATTTGGATTTGCACTGTCTTAATGAACCTGCTTAACTGCTTTGACTCTCTCTTTCATCTGAGTGCTTATATAGGTTTCATTTCTTCTTAGCTTTCTGTATGACAGGTTGCTGCAATAATGGTATAGGTCTGTTCAGCAATCTCTAGATGATCCTGGCATATTCTGTAAGGACATGGCGACCATCTTTGTATTCTTTGAGAGTCTGGATTACGCGCCTTTCTTCTGCAGTAAGGCTTGAGACATATCTTTCCATTTTGGTGGCTCATCATTGCTAGAATGTTGATTTCTTCAGTGTCTCATGATGAGGTTTCTTTGCTCATTTCTTTCCATTGCTTTATACAGTTCCATCATCGTTGTGTTCATTTTTAAGAAGCGTCAGATTAAGCGAGTAAATCAAGGGAGGAAAGAGACGAGAAGTAAGCAAAAGGCATAGTCTTATTGAATTTCAGAATCAATAGCTCGAAGGCAGAAGCCCTCAGAAGAGGCTGAGAGAACATTGTTAGACTCCGAAACAGGTTTTTTTGGTCCAATATACCGTCTTAACAAGACCTTCGCTACACTAGCTCCCTAATCTTAGGAAGCTAGACTCAGAACCCTCCTCAGCTCAGATTCCCTCAAACACTATTGGTCATCTCAGCGTGAAATGAAACTTGGCGGCCGTCTGGTGCAGTGATTTTCAAAGTTCTGCGCTCTCTGACATGTCAATTAGGCGGAGTAATCAGCTTAGTTGGGTCGAAGGACTCGTACTCACCACTCTTGAACAGTAGCTTCTTCTCTTGACTTTTCCACTGCAAAGAGTAGAACCATGACATGTGTCGCAATAGGGGTTGCGGTTCTTGACAGGATCATTGACCTATTTCGTGAAGTCACAGTCTTGAAGATACCTCCGAGGTCCTGGATACTTTTTTACCATCAGCACTTAGGAAGAGGTTAGGGACGTAAAGCTCGGTCAAATCCTTCACATCTCAGATAAAGTAACATTGAGAGTAACTCGTAAGGGGCGAAGTGCGGCCAACTATTAAGCTCGTTCCCTTCTTCAAGGAGCGTTTTCAGTGCTTGTCCTTATTTTCTTATTGTGGGGAAGTATCCTAGCCGAACTTGTCTTCTTTTGGCGGGCAGGATTGAAGAGAGGATGAAGCTGCTTCTTGTTTGGATCTAAGGCATTCCAGGAGGGAAGTAGCCTTGTTTCTTAGTATAGTGCATGGATACGTGAGATTGGCATCAGTAAAGGGGATTCTTCAATCAAAAAGTCGAAAAACCCCACCAAAGTTCCTCATCTTCATTGTCGTGCTGGATTGTTATGTGGACTTCCATTGCTTGATTTTCATGGAGTGCGGATCGATAGTTAGGAGCGCCATGAAGTAAGAATTCTTGCATTTTTGATTGGAAGATGAGGCGACGGCGCCAGTCATGCAGCAAGGACGAAAGCAGGAGATTGAATGAAGTTCTAACATCCATCAATGGAATTACCTTTTTTCCGATTGGTCCGCAAGCGATGTTAGCATACGCCTCCGAGAGCTTGGTTTCTTGCAATTGTCGGTAAGCAGGATGGTTTGAGTATTAGTCTTGAAGATCATCTATTGCAATTCAGCTTTTTGAGCAGTCCTTAAAGGGCAAACATTGTAATGGGCAGATCCATGTTACAAAGCTCATTGGAAGTGAACTGCCATACACTACACCAGTGGGTGAAGGGCTTATTGTGATGGGGCCTCAGGAGGAAGGTCATCATCGGAGCATACTAGTAAGGAGAGACAGCGTGGTTGGTTTATGAAAATTAAACAACCTTCAGGAGTTGTTCTCGCTCGAGACATTGATCTCAGTGAGAGCTCTTAGGAGAGCTCAGGTGATCCTT
This sequence comes from Bassia scoparia, assembly GCA_008642245.1. Taxonomy (NCBI): domain Eukaryota; kingdom Viridiplantae; phylum Streptophyta; class Magnoliopsida; order Caryophyllales; family Amaranthaceae; genus Bassia; species Bassia scoparia. Next base: position 42,743 of record SNQN01001099.1, read on the forward strand.
TTCCGAAGGGTTGGAAAGATAATGCAAACGTTCAGGTTGGTTCGGCTTTTGGTTTTCTTAAGTTGCTTGATATTGGATTCTCTTTTGGGTGGAATGATTGAGTAGGGCAAGTGTCATCTGGGGGTGGCGTCAGGAAACGAGGACGCACTCCTCGTGATACACTGCACATATCTGGTGCCTTGAGGATACCTTGGTCTGAATTTTCTCTTCAGATTTCTTCAGTCATGGTTATAGGTCGCGACGCTTTCATAGAGTCGTGTCATCGTGCTGTCCATAAGCATAACAGAAGTGTCTTGAAAGAGTAGAGTGAATTGAGCTTTTGACCACGTGGAGCAGAGTGGGATAGGTAGGGTCAAAGCGTTTCCTTCATGCAACAGAAGATCAAATGCCAGAGTACAGTAAGGGGGTTTGATGTGATGTTCGTCTTTTTTGGCACCTGGGGGAAGTGGGAAGCTTTCCGCATCTTCTGAATGTTGGATCACATACCTTTGGTTTATAGCTTCCTAAGTTGTGTGACTCTGGCCTGCTGGTATTGCAGTATTTTGAGGTCCCATTTTGGCGATCGCGTCTCTTATCTAGATCAGGGTCAGGAGTCGGACATAGGTGCGATCTATTGCTTTGTTTTGAAGTCGCCAGTCAAATGCTTGCAGTGTAATCATAGCCCAAGTGAGAAATATCTCAGCTAAGGACCGACCTAATCACTTAGATTCTTGGGAACCAGAGGTGGCTTTGCAGTGGCAGAAACATTGTTTGCCAGGAAGCCAGAATTGTGCCTTCTTGTTGTTGTTTCATCTGGTTTGTTATTGTTTCTTTCAATAAGTCATGCTCAATGGATACAATGTGGTGAACCTTAGTCGAAAGTACTAGCCCAAATGCGAAGAATGGTTTTTGGCAGACCTTGGTTTCGTAAGTTTGACTATGCAGACATTCTCGACCATTCTCAACTATCAGGAGGAGCATGAACACCGTTTGTGCAGCAGCTTCTTCTCCATCTAGAGAGGAATGCAGTAATCCCTCCATTCCTCGCCTTGTTTCAGAATTTCAAGTTCGCCGAGAAGAGGTTTGAGTTTGATTTCCACTTGTAAAGGAGTATAAAAGCGAGGGCAAATCTTCCAAGTTTTCAGTCTCCTTCTCAACAAGGAGAAGACTTTCTGCACCGAGTGAAGCGATGAGTGGAAAGACTTCGGTCAAAGCAGAGTCGACTCAGCTGCGTGCAAGAGCGGAAAGATGGCACGTTAAAGGCTTGCGAGATGGAACACGGGATCGTAGTGGGCTTGAATAATGAGGGAGATAAGTCTGGCGAAAACTTCTCAGGCCGAGTGTTGGCGAGTCAGGGGGAGACTGCACGCTCAGATGTTTTCATAGTAAGTTGCCCCCATCCAGTGTTCTTTGACATCTTCTCCATGTTCTTAGCATGGGGCAGAAGAAAGTTGGCCGCGAGATTTTCCACATTCTGTGGCTAAGTCTTGCACCGTGTCAGCGAGCTCATCCATGCTTGCCTACAGATGCTCGTCGCTCATCGTGGATGATATGAGACTACGTCTAGACACTTGGGTGGTTCTGAAAAGGTTTGTGCGTTTGCGGAGATGGGACGAATGCGTGGAAGTGACTGACTTGCTCTCGAACTAGACGCCTTTTGACTTGCCTTCGAGGTCCACGGGCTAATGTTGAATTCTGCCAAGTAACAAGACTAGTAGATTAATGGGATGCTTCAACTTGATCAAAGACTCATGGCATGACCCTACGTGACCGTCTTTCTATATGCATGACCTAATGCAAAACTATATGATCATGATGTCCTTTTCCCTTTTTATTTTATATTTATTTTATTTATTTTTTTTATTTTTTATTTTATTTTTTTTCTGGAAAAGAATGATCTTTTAAAAGTGAGGTGTTAATGAATGTTTATTGTTGAATCTATGTCTAACTAAAGAGGTCATGATCTATATGCTTATGTGCATGGCGTTAAAGTCCAATACGTACAGGCTAAAGAGTCCTAAGTCACTTATGCGCTTCAAAGTACAGCAACATGAATTGATGCAGTTCAACACCTAGGGTTCCAGTTCTAGAGCACTGATGGCGGACCCCTGGGTTAGGTTCAAAAAGATGTTTACGCATGCCTAAAGTAGAGCTTGGTCCAGTTTTCCGCACTCATTAGCGATATATGGCCAGATACTCTTATGCACACGCATCAGTAAACGTGTACAACGGCATGGGGGATAGGAACTTGCCTTAGCCATGCGATCAATTAACCAATGCAACCAAGGTAGTATCCCCCTTATGGTAGTCTCGGCATAGACATGCATTTGGAGACCAAAGGTGCATAAGTTGTGACCTTATAACGAAGGGTCACAATGCAAATGCAAAAATCAATAAACGTGATGATTGAATTCGAGACTTTTCAGTCTGTCCATTCACTAACGGTGACTATCCCAGTGAAGTCGCAATTGTAGGACGTGGGCGAGCCTCGCGTATAGCGGGCGGCGGCTTGGTACTGACATCGAGGTGTTTGCGGGGGCTTGAAGCCACGGGAACCCGACGTGAGTGCCGTTGGGGTAGTGTTGTCGAGTAGGGGAGTTCGCCACACAACGGTGCCTATAAAGGTTATTTTACGGACGCCCGAACATTGGTGCCAATTAATGGCTCCACGTTCTAATCAGGCCAGTAACAGTGTCGTGGTTCGGGGCATGGTACGAATCAGTCTGTAACCAATTCGCCCGCAGTAGCAGGCCTCTACTCGGTTCATTGGCAATTCCATTCACACGATTATTGAATTTGCACATAATTACATTTTAGCACCTTAAGAGGCGTACAACCTAAAGATATATGAAGTGTTGTTTCTATTATGCACAAGAGACTACTAAACTAGAAATTGTGCCACTTTGCATTAATAGCAAGTTAAAACGGTGCCTAAAAACTGTTTGTTCATAGTTAATCTGATTTTAAAGGGTTCACATAATTTCCGGCTTTATTCGCACAAATATCACAATGATACAACAATGACAATGCGAAGTATATGAGAATTTTCAAAAAACCATAAAAAATTTTACCAAAAACCCCAAATCTTAACCCTAAAATCCTGCAAAACAAAGGTTAGTTCGTAATAAAACGAGCAATAACGAATCTTCCGCTGAATCGCTATTAAAGACAACAAAACATGTTAGTTATAATAAGAAACGAGCGAATGGAATCTTCCGCCTTGAACTCGCTATAGAAACATAGGATAGGAAATCGTTAGTATTGTGACAAGTGATATAATAATGAAAATGAAATTGACAGAAGAAAACAAACAATGATAACATGAAAATATTAAATGAAATCCTAATTTTCATGGAACGATTAAATAGCGAGGTTTCTACATGTTTATTAATTAGATCATAAACTCGTAATAGTTTTAATTAGATTGAAAAAAACGCGAGGTATGTTTTAGTGGCGAGTATCTCAGAAATAACATTGTTATTGCTTGTTGATGAAAAGATCGATGCTGTTTGAATTAGAACGATGTGTTTTAAGAGTGTTTGAGAGAGAGGAGAGAGAGTAGACGTGTTTGATTTCCTCGTATATACGCAGCCCTATGGCGTATAATATTTCTTCCAAAACTCGAAATATTTTGATTTCTCTATTCCGATTTTATTCGTGATTTCCCTTGATTCGGACGGCACCTGCCCCTTTGCTCTCCAGGAGGAGTTCTCCGAGTGTTCTGAAGGTTCGCCGTTTTTTAGAAGTATTATTTTGTGTAAATTTTGTATTTTTTTTGGTATTTTCTGCGTATCAAAAATTATAACATCATAGAAAAGGTGGAATTATAGAGATAAAATATAATTTTTTTAAAAAACTAAAAATAGAAAGAAACTAAAAATAAAAAATAATTAAAATAAATAAAGAAAAGTTTTGCGCCTTTTATTTGTCTTTGCTCAAGTAGTTCCGAGTATGACCCCAACGTATTTTCAACTTTTGTGAGTTTTCAAGCATCTTTTCTAAGTCGAAACAATCGCGAGACGCGGTATGTTTCATCACTGATTACTCTTTTGGGGAGACATTTTTAGGTGTCTACAGAAAGAATCACTGGGCCTAATTGCACCAAGGTTTTTCTCCCTTTTTCTGGTCGAATTTTGCCTTATTTTACGCGGTGRAATTTTGGTAAAAATTGATTTCCCGTTTGAATTTGAATGGAGCGTGCATGAGAATCTAGAGGATACATCTATACATCCTTGGGGAACAAGCCAAGTGGGCCCCACGCCCCCACGACCTAGAATGCTCCGGAAGCTTCCAGAACGAGCGGTTTCGCTCGAGTGCGCATTTTGGCTTTGAAAATTCATAACTATTTTTCTGCAAGTCCAAAAAATATGGAAAAATATGAATAACATTCCTTGTAAAAATTASTGCATTGTACTAAAATTTTGTGAATTTTAGAATTGTTTTCATAATTTAATTAATTGTCGCAAAATTAATTAAATTGTTGAAAATTAAAAAAATCCAAAAAAATGCTTAGAAAAATTCCGAAAAAATCTAGAAAAATTGTTTAAAAAGTAAGTTAAAATTATTTAGAAATTTAAAATCATTTGTAAGGGTATTTTTAGGGTCTGTTAGGGCCCTAGCTCTCTCAATTCAGCTTATGTGTTGCAAAGGGTGTCTTATCATCAGCCTCCTTGGGCTAGGGACAAATGTAGGTATCTACACACCAGAACTCTGAATAGTAGCAGCAGTAGATGTCTGACCAGCAGCGGCAGAAACATTAGTCTGAACAGTTGGAGGGGTCTCAACCTTCTGACCAGTAGTAGCAATAGCTACTTATTCTACGGTTCCCTTAGCCTTAATCTGAGCAATCTATTCACAAGAAAACATTTACCTAGTCTCATTCAACTTCTCTTTTAAACTCTCTTGTCTCTCAGTGAAACAAGTAATGAAACCATGCCCCATTATCTTATGCAACTTATCCAGTGTCTTGTCCTGCTTATCAATCTTAGCAATCAGTGGAGTAAGATAAGTAGTTGTACTGGTCTCCTATACTTATCTCTTCTTAGCAACAGGCTTCTTCTTGACTAGAGTCTCTTCAATATTGCATAGTTTGTCACCTGTGATATCCAATCCCTTTTGGCGCAGAGTCTTCATAGAGAATTTCTGTGCACGGATGGTGTCACCACTCAGATTCAATCCTTCTTTCATCAAGATCACCGAAATGAGGGACCCATAAGCTAGGGAGTGAGAGAGAGAGAGAGAGAGAGAGAGAGAGAGCAGTCTTACAGTTCATCATATGCTCAATCACGACTCACGAGGGTAGGAAAATTAATCTTCACATTTTTCATCATCAAATAGATAAGGATCATAACCATGATCCTCACTAAATCTCRACCCTGTGACTTAGGAATAAACACATTGTGACAAATAGTTTGTAAGACCCTCATAATTGGTTCCCTAAGACTAGTGGACTTAAACCCTTCCCTAGTTTTGATCAGTCTACCAAACAAAAACTTCATAATTTGGTCATTACTTACACCAACAGCAATAGGCCGCATGCAATCAATCCCTAGGTAACTTAAATGAGTGTTTTAGGATATTATCAAGATTTAAAACCATGTAATAGTATAAATTTTATAAGTTAGGCGCGAAAACCCATATAACCCCCATAAATGACCCAAAATGGCCATATCACGCGCGTCCTAAAATGACACAGGTGTGTCTAAACTAGTTCAATCAAGCTCTAGTGTAGATACATACATTTGTCCCTAGCCCAAAACGACCAATGACAAGACAGCCCTCTCAACACACAAGTCAAATCGAGAGAGTTAGGACCTTGACATGCCTACATCAAATTCTATTCTTAATACTTTTTCATCACTTTTTCTTCATTATCTATTCTTTGTTTTTTTTCCCTTTTATTGAAAGCGATCAAGGTCAAGGAACATCGACGTCCATTTACAATTAGGCCTTAAAAAGACGTAACGCCTAATGGAATTCTAGTACAACCACGTCGAAATTACGACGCCCAAAAGAATATCACATTGCTACTTCATATTGAGACGTAAAGACTCAGATGACTTTTTGTTAAATGCAAAATTAGGTCCTTAGTCTTAAAAGCAATGATAGCACCCGTTTTCACGCTGCATAACCCTATAGCAAAAAGAAAAAACCAAAATAGTCATAAGCCACCTAGAGTCTCGTGCTACGTAACTATGAACAGATTCAGTCCGAGGTCCAAGAGGTCCAATACTTAGGCTCAGAACGATCCCTTTTTCAACAATTAGCCCGCCGGTGATATCAAGAAAAGGTTTTTCCCTAAACCATTCGGCTGTGTAGTGCATCGGCGCCTCGTCCGCCAACCATCAGAGGTGGAGAATGAGGCATGAAGTTAAAGGTTGGTACATAGGTAGAGTGCAACCAAGCCAATCTTAAGCCGAGCCCCCCGGTCTATTCTCAAGGATAGAACACGACGATAGTGAGACGTTGTATGCCTATGCGAAATGTGGAATCTCAATGGCAACGACTATGTTCCGTGTAATCAATGATACCCTAAAACACAATGCATCTTACCATAGGACGCTGAATCGCGTAAAATTCGAGTAGCACCACACATCCACTAAACAGCCACAGAGGGTGGGGGGACAGGTAATAAGTTTTAAGTGACAAACTAGTAAGTCGCCAGAAACTGTTGACGAGACTCCCAGGCTCAACCGGGCCAAACTAGGTCCTATTCTCGCTCTGGTACAATTTAAGGGCGCCGTTTTTCTAGAAAGTATGGAAATGTCTTGCCTTTTTATATTTAGTATGCTCTGGATTGTCTGTTTATACTTGAAATGAGTTAGAGGAAGTCGCCACCGCACATTGTTTTAAGGGGAAGCTGTCATATCCTGACAATGGAGAACCACCGTTTAGAACCTTGCTTTAATGCATAAAGTTAAGGAAGACTCAATGTCTGGAGTAATTGCCTACAAGATTGCTACCAAGTCTGGATTAGTGTGGACCAAGGGTAGGGTAAAGTTAGTGCAACCCAAACCCCCCTCCCCCCTTCTTTCCCCCCCCCCCCTTCCACCCCCCTTCCCCTTATGACAGTGTTCTCCATAGTGGCTGCATAATTTCTAGCAGAAGTTGTCTCTTAACTATGATATTATGATTACACATGTGACAAATTGTATGTGTGGCAGTGTTGTTAATTCCGTTCCAGGATCACTAAGCTCGTTTTCCACTATTATCTTAATTCGGCATGAAAACACACAATTTCAATGTCTTGTTTAAGCATATACATTGTTGTGAGACATGCATGCAAGCACTTCATACGAGGAATGAAAGGTATGTCGAAGCGTTGCTTTTAATTTGAATTGAGTCAAATTCATTTGAAACAATCTATTAACGAGCAAAATTACATAGAAGAAATCGAATTATCTAAACAAGCACGCAAAAGGGAGTTAGGGGCGAATTGAGACGTTGCCTCCAATCCTATCCGCAAACAACGATGTCGCAAACACCAAAACGCTGACCTCGGACCCTGCTAGATCCTTGTGTCCGAACCTTAGAAACCCTGAAAACCTCTTAATCTATTGGAAAGAGTCTGTGTATAGGCTTTTAAGAGAAAAGAGAGGAGAGAGAGAGTCAACTCAAGTGAGAGAGGGCATGCAAATCCCACAAACACATAAGCATTCGTGAAATGAATGGGGAGGCTCATTTATTCAAGTGTTGAAACTCAAGCGGCCCCAAAACAAGTATATTTTGCCAAAACTGAGCGCATATTCCGCCCAAACTTGAGCGTAATTGCGCCATCGTAAGTACCCTGATTTTGGCCGATCTTGATTGCCCGAATAGTGTTCAGCATTAGTGCTATATAATAACTAATATAACGTACGTGATATCGATATTCATTTCTGATATTATTGCGATTGCTGGAATGCATATATTGGTAACTGATGCTTTAATCGATCAATATTCAGATCGTTTTACCCGAAACGAATTGTAAAAATAACAACGTAAATATGGTTAATTAAAATATATACGCGATTTAAAATACGATTATAGTGATATTATTCGATTATGGCTGATATACAGTATGCTCGGGATTTCGGCTCCCTCGTGATGCGTGTCTCGAAGTACGTTGAAATCCCGGATGAGCCGCTATGCTCGGTTTGTCTTGGTGTTTGCTAAGAAATTCATAAATATTAAACCATAAATCGAAAAATTATGAAAAATATTTAAAAAAATTCCACTTGTGAAAAAATATAGGTGTACCTCGTGTGCTGTTACAACGTCAAAATTTTGAATCTTTCATAATGTAATATTTTCGCAAAAATTAATTATATATGTTGAATTGCCAATACTTTAGAAAAACTCAGAAAAAATCTAGAAAAATGTTTAAAAATAAGTAAATTATTAAATTAAAACTCATTTATTGAGTGCTAATACCTGAGGCAGGTTCGGGCAAGGAATCTACCTTTTAA
>SNQN01001099.1:59667-73378 GCA_008642245.1 Bassia scoparia
TCATTAATAAAACAAACATTAAATTAAACAAGAGTTGTGGAAAAAAGTAATCATTCCTTCCTCTCCTCTTATTGCTCCTTGGCGTCAACCTTCTTTGCACCCGAGCTCTCACCTTTAGGCTTCCTCACCCATTGTCGTCTCTTGGGTCTATCTTCCACAACAYCCTTCCCTTTTTCTTTAGCATCACCTCCAAGCATCTCTTTAGGACAAAGTCTCCTTTCAACAATGTTTGAGTCAATCCTCAAAGGACGAAGTCTTTCAAGCCTACTCCAAACGGGCACCTTCTTAGGACCAAGTTTGTCCTTAGCAGAAATAGCTCTAGACTTAGCAGCAAGGGTCTCAGTAGAGTCACAGTCCAGTCTCTTACTCTTTTAATGGTCCTTCTGCTCCGCACGTCTTGCCTAAACACGGTTCATCACATCAGTGGCATCCATCCAGACACGGTAAAGAGCGGATATCTTGTGGTCACCTCAAGTGTAGAATGGGATTCCCAGTACTTCTCCCACTCTATTGCATTGCCCGAATGCAAATGCTTGTCCTTAGGACGAACCGTGTCAACTGCGGGAATGAGCTGGACTTTCCCGAATTGCCTCATCACCCTTGAACGAAAATAAAAGGTCAACACGGTCAAGCTAACCATGCACACATATGAAGACAAGCGAGTATGCACCATACTCCTAATACCCTACCAAGGGACAGTCCACCGCACGAAAATGCCACGATTAACAAGGATAAGTATCCACTCATGTTGAGATTAGTTAACATGGACCCTCTTACGGGAAAAGAATCCCTTAGCGGAATATTTAACGACATTCTGGGGCACCTCAACTAGGCTCAAACACTCCATCAGCCAGATCTGTCATGAAACAGAGCATGTGTAATATTTAGTCATCACGTCAATTAACAAGCAATAATATTTGTATAAATGCACTATTTTGCAAATATTAAGACGAAATATTGTAACTGCAGTAAAGCAGGGCATCCAGATAAGGGCGAACGTGCATCCTTCTTAAGACGGTCGAGCATCATGAATAACTCCCCCGTGCACAACGGCATAGGAGTACGGTTGGCCTCATATTGCTCAATAATAGAAATAATGCTAGCATGAACAACATTCGTCWTGCCATGGACAAACAAGAAACATGCAAACAAGCAAATCATAATTGCACGTCTATGGTAAATTCTACGGCAAGAAGCATCACTAGCAATATAGTCAACTAGTTTAAGTAAATCAATTTCTCGACCATGCACAATGTGTCATGAAACAGTTGGACTAAGTCTCAAGTATCACTCATATTCGTCAACAGAGCGATTGGCAGTATTAAGGATACAAGGGAGACTTACAACAGGCCAGTCAATAATAGCGCCAAGTTCCTCAGGCAAAGGAACAATTTCCTTGTCCCAAAGATGAAAATAGTGCGTTAATGTGTCCCAAAATCTTATAGCAGCATAAAGAAGGTTTGTATTGAGATTCACATACCTTAAAGTCAAGAGAACATCACAATTTAGCCTTGCAAGGTCCTTCCTTTCACAAGCATCCAAGTTTCGAAGCACATCATTCAAAACATTAGCAAAGTCTCTTTGCATTTGATTTGTTGCAAATTCTTTTGTGTAATGAATTAAATGAAGTTCAAAGCAATGTAAGATAGGTTTTTAAGGACTAAGGAGGCTGTATCMAATGAATTAGGGCGTGCATAAACCCCTATTTAAAAGCAATAAGGCTGAACAAACTTGCGAAATATCAAACTTCGAGCAAAAAAAGCTCGATTCTGTGCGTAAATGTGCCCAACCTGGGCGCTATTACGCCCATTTTGAGCTTGTTTTTGGTCGATTTTGCTCCTTTTAGTTGCTCCTATGCACGATGCCACGTAGATCTTGGTCCAATCTAGGTCCTACCCTGCATTTTCAAGAAGGAACGATCCGGCATCTGCCTCAACCACGCAACGCAACATACACAACAACACGAGACGATCGACGTCGTCTTAGAAGTTTAATTACATGTATTGCATATGGTTAGCAAGTTGGCTTTTTCAAATTGTAATCAAAGCTCGTCATTACAAAAACGAGCTATGTCTAGAATCAAACACAAGTCTACTCATATTTTCATAAGCACTCAAGTCTAAGCTAGAATCGAGTCAAGTCAAGTCGTGTCAAGCAAAAGTCAACAAATAAGTCTAGGCAGGTCTAAGCTAAGTCCTAAAATCAACAAATGTAAACCTAGGGTCACCCCCCCTTCCCTACAGGTGACAGGTACATCTACTGCTCACGACACATCGAAAAACCAAGTGACGCTAGCACCTACAAGGCAGACTTGTCCAATTGCTCATCAAGGAAAGGCACTACAGCAGAGGTTCCCGGTATGGTAAATTAAGACAAGGGTCCAGGTTGAGAACGGGAAATCGAAGCTGCACCCCGGTTAGGGATCGGTCTCATCTATATGTCGCCATCATCATCAACATCCTCATCGTCGCCCTGACGAACCTGCACAAGGATTTTTTAAGTCAAAAACGAGTTCCTTACCCTACAAATCGTTGAAATCGCGAGATTTGGTGCACTTACTTAGTCTCTCAGCTGACAGTAAGCATATTTCCAAGCATCTATTATTCCCAATAGCCTCATAACGCCTCCCCGTAGCATCTATTTTGCAAAATAGGCAAGTCAGCACATGAGTGAGTACTGGCATAAAATGAAAAGMTCAAAGTGTTCCCTACCTGACCAGCTCGAGGGAGCATCGAGTTCTGAGCACGCCTAGCAACCGGAGGAGCAAGCCCAATGAACTCTTCCAGGTTAAGACGGATCCTCAAGTCAACAAAGGGGATCTCACCGAGGTCATAATCAGGCTACACGAGCCAAGTCAAAGTTAGTGTAAAACTAGCAGAAAGCAAATGCAAAGAAAAGGTGTGGATAAGCAAGACTCATACCTCGACAACTAGCTCGAATCAGAGGGCTATTCGCTCCTAAATGAAACACGCATAGGTGTCCTGACCCCTGTCACCAAGCAAGAGGTGGTACTCCACCGCCTCACCATGACTCAAATCGTTGGACAGCGTGGTGACCAACAGCTCCTCATCCATGATAGTGACTAGAGGATCCTGAGGCACTARAGGTGCAGAAAGGCTATGCTGCCTCACTACACGTTCCCCAAGGTACCAGACAGGCCRTTGAGGTCCCCAGAAAAGGCATCGCCTCTTGGCGAGCTCAACTGCTACAGCGAGGCATCTCGGTCTRGCATTCCCCACTCTCCTCCATAGGCGCCACTCCACCTGCAGTAAAATGTGGTTAAAATTACAAAGCATGCAATGAAAGCATACAAGAAAAGGGCAGTGTAACTCACCTCKGATGAGTTCTGGTCAGCGAAGGATACTCCTCGGCTATTGAAGCCCACCGGTCCAAGACGGAGTGTCCCGGGGTGTCCACCGCATCATCACCAGCCATCTAGCAGGCTGTGCATGAGGGTCCAACCTAGGCACCAAGCCCATGCGTGGAAAGTACTCGTAAGCCCAGAGCTACAAGTACAACTAAAGAGGTCAAGCAACAGAAGCGAATCAAATACAAACAAGGAGGTGAAAAGCAAAGGAAATTACCTCGAGCTTTCTCTAGCAACCAGCCAGTGCAGGGATCGCAGCGCCATCCACTTGACGGCAGTACAACCTCATAGAATGCTTCAAAGCAACATAGCCAAATTCGCCCCAATCATGAGAGGAAACAGTAGAAAGATCCTCCAAGATGGAGAAAAAACGAAGCTAAATTCTAATCCCCATGCTTTTATCAGGACACAGTGTCGTGCAAAGCATCACTAGGAAAAAGATCCTGGCTGACTGCTCATCATTGGTGCCTGCCAGCTCCAGACGCTCCATGAGCATGCTCTGTGATGCTCGGTTATCCACGCTCTCAGCTCGTAGGCGGGAAACAATTGGAKCTAGCCACTCATCCAAACGAGGATCCGAAAGCCTGATCTGGTCACCCAAAGGYAKAAGCTTTTCAGTGAAAGCGAGCCCGGTCAACATAGCAAAGTCGTAGGGGGTCACGGCCATTTCCCCCCACAGGAAGTGAAAGGTGTTCGTGGTATCCTAGAACCACTCTATCAGGCCGAACACCGAAATCTTTGGAGCAAGTGAATATGACTGACTGACCAGGTTAAAAACAAAATCCTGGAGCCACATCGCTCGAGGATGTCCCATACRCCTCTATGGCGCTCGCAGAACTCTCTACGAAAGAGATCACCAATCGTACGTGAGGTCATGTYCGTCCGAGTACGGAAACCGCTCTGCACAAGAGACGATACAAAAAATTAGCAAACAAGGCAAAACAAAAGGCAACTAGAGAAGTGAAAGCAACATACCTATCCGTTCCTCGTACAGATAGAAACGTGGTGATCAGGGGAGCAGCATAACTCAGAGTTATCCCAATCAGTCACCCTCCATCTCTAACGGGAATAGCGTACTTTCTTTCCTTTTCGTACTGGCATACTACWAGCAGAATCAGGCAAAGATTAGAAAAACAAACGGGCAGCATAACAGCTGAAAAATGGGCATCCCACATACAAACAAAAGGCCCTCTGGGGGCTTACAGCTAATCAACACAACTGTGGTCGAATATTAAATTGCAACCTACAAGTGAATTTCAAGTTTGGAGTAGTAAACTTACTGACAACAGGCATACAACTAGAAAGGAGAGAAAGAGCACTTCTTCTCCCCAGTGAATATACATGCCTAACGGAATGCACAATTCCACACACAAATTCTATATTCAACGAGGATTTCAAGAAGGTGTATACGCTCACTCATATGCCATAATCKACAAGTTAGCAAGCAATCACCATTKYSAAGTGCTTTTTTCAAGCTTTAAGCTACTTACAATGGTGAAGTCATACATGGGCATCCACATTGTTGCAAATAGGCATGGAAAGGTTTATACTATCATCCACAAGCAAGAATAAACAAGGCATGTGCATAATTCAACAAGGCATGGGCATAGCAAGCTACTATTCATCATCTTCCTCAAGTAGTAAGCTTACAATGGCATAACTCACTCAAATTTGCACCAAATTTGATAAAAACAAGATGTAAAAGACTCACATAAGCAGGAACAAGCCAAAGCATTCAACAATTTCAAGCATAGACAAGCAAGGGAGAAAGCCCCAATTCAATTGCACAAATTGACAAGGCATATTCAAATGGCATGATTTTGAATATTAAATTGCAACCTACAAGTGAATTTCAAGTTTGGAGTAGTAAACTTACTTGAACTTGGGATTTTATGAGCAAACAAAGCCTTTCCAAGCAATTCCAAGGTGTAGCAATGTAGTTTAGAGAGAGCTTGCAACAAACAAAGCAAAGAGCAAATGACAAATGAGGCTAAAGTGCCATAATAAGCCGTGATTTTCAGCAAAAATCATCTGAATTCTGGCGTAATTGCGCCCAGATTCGGCCTATTTTTTGCTCTAAAATCGAGCCCTTCTCCTAGGCCCACTTGTGTACGTGCGAAGCCCATTGCGTTCAAATGTCGTTGGTACTTCCCGGGAATTCCAACCAACTTTCAAAGTCATGCACCATGACCAAGATGCCCCCAAGAAAGAAAAATGGGCCCGAAAGTCATCAAATCGCTACTAAAATACACCTACAAAGCCACGACAAGCCGTAAGCAAATGCAAAGTAACAACGAAGCAATATCCACGATCAAATGAGGGTAAAAAACGAAACAAATTCAAAGCACGCATTGCCCAGCCGGAGGTGCATCATCCTCGCAAAACCCAAGCGTTAGCCCGAATGTGTACACGCAATGCTAACATTTACAAAAGACATTGCTATACGCAATCATGGCTATACGCGACATTACCTCAACTTTAGTTCTCCTGGACAACTAGCCGAGACGAGATACAGCAAATCAAGCARGCWCTAGTAAAAAGACATTACTATACGCAATCGTGGCTATACGCGATGTTACCTCCATTTGAGTTCTCCCGGACGACTAGCCGAAATAGGATACAACAGATCATGCACGCAGCAAAAAGACATTCGCTATACGCGATCGTGGCTATACGTTGRGTTACCAGTATGTTAATTTTCCCGAAGGACTAGCCGAAATGGGATAAAAAAATTCAAGCAAGCACGAGTTCCAAACGGAGGCATCGATACGGACACCATTTCATTTTTCCCAAAGAATATGGACACCGCAGTAATTCCCCATGAAGTCCTAACGGAGGCATCGGAGTGGATATTAAGATAATAGTACCCAGGAAGTCCTAACGGAAGTATCGAGGTCGACAACCTGTTAGCACAAAATCCCCAGTGGAATCAGAACCATATGTGGAAATTTCTCCCAAAGATCGAAGCACGGAGACCCGATGGAATCAGAACCATAGGTGGAAACGTAAGCAAAAGTGTTAGCAACAGAGACAAGCAAACAAGAAACATGTAACCACAGGTGCAGGTAAAATTAACGTATTTGTTTAGCAGGTACCGGGTACTTTGGCTTTCCTTTTACGAGATTTTACTCTATGTAAACTTAGCCAAATTGGGGCTTCTATAGATACATACACTTTTCCCTAGCCCAAGATCGCGAATGATAAGACACCCCGCGCAACACACAAGTCAAATCTAGAGAGCTAGGACCCTAATGGTCCCTAAAAAAGCAGATCCCTTTGCACCGGACACCTCTTCCAGGTATTTAGCACCTCAAAAAATGAGTTTTAATTTTCAAATAATTTTAACTTATTTTAAAACATTTTTTTAGAATTTTTCGGAATGTTTTTGAATTRTTCTAAGTGTTTTTGGCAATTTTCGGAATTTTCAACAATTTAATTAATTTTGCGATAATTAATTTAATTACGAAAGCAATTCCAAAATTCACGAAATTTTAGCACAGCACCCTATTTTTCACAAGGAATGTTTACATTTTTTTCCATAATTTTTCGAATTATGGTTTAACATTTATGWATCTCTTAAGCCAAAACGCAAAACGTAGCAAAGCAGGCCATCCCGAGATATTTCGCCTCGAGACACGCGTCCCGAGGAAGGCGAAAATCCCGAGCATCATGGTAATATCAGCCATAATCGCAATAATATCAACTATGATCATATAAAATCACGTATGCATTTTCTACGATTATATTACGATATTATTTCATTACAATCTCGCTATTCGAGGTAAAACAATCTCGAATATTGCAATAATATCCGATTCAATCGCAATAATATCATATGATAATCGTATAAAATCACGTACGATTATATTATGATATTATACAATCGCAATCAAGCGATTCGAGGCAAGCGAAATCGGCCAAAATCCTGGCCGATACTGGGCGCAATTGCGCTCAGTTTTGGGCGTAATTATGCCTTGTTTTTGGCGTCATTGCGCCTAAAAATGCCTAATTTGGCCGATTTCGACCCTTGCCTATAAATAGGGAGCCTCCCCTATTCATTTTTTTAAAAAAAAAAACTTTGGACGAGCATTCTCTCTCAAAAACTTTTTTAAACACTTCCAAACACAATTCAAACACATAAAAGCATCTTTAAAGGCTCTTTTACATTAGATCTAAGAGGTTTTCAAGGGTTCTAAGGTTCGACAAGGGTTCCAAAGGGTTCGATGCAGCATTCTTGGTCTTCGACATCATGTTGCAAGGTAGGTTTAAGGCCAACGTTTCAATTCTAAACCCCTCTTTACATGCTTGTTTAGAAATTCGACTTTTTATGTAATTTGCATGTAATATTGATTAACAAACGATTTGACAATTCAAATTAAAAGCAACCTTAAGGCATAACTTTCAATTCCTCGTACAAGTGCTCCCATGCTTTTCTCACCCATATAATATGCTTTAACAAAGACCTACAAATTTCGTGTTTCACGCCTAATAAGATAACTACTAACAACTGACGTTAGGCTCCTCAAATACGGAATTAACAACACATGTCACAACAAACTAGACACTATTTGCATAGTATTCTGTTAAACAACCCGCCTAGTAATATTGCATGCTTAGGGTTTAAAACGGAAAACTATTTGTTGTTGTCTTTTGAGCTACAATAACTGATGATAGAGTAGGCTAGATGCGGGGGGGGTGATGTGCACTACTTCAGCCCTTACCTGTCCCTAATTCACGACCTTTGGTTGCACTTACCAGACATGGAGTCATTGCCTTGCTTTATGCAATAATAGACAAGGCTTAAAATTGGGTTGCGTACTTTCCTAGAAGTGCGTGGCGACTTCCTCTATTCATTTCGAAAGATAAACCACAACTCCAAGCAATACCACATACGAAAAGCAAGAATTATTCTAACAGGAGGCGAACCGAGCTGCCATTTAATTTGTACCCTGGATAAGAAGTGGACCTCCGGACCCAGTCTGCCCTGGTGGACGCCCTATCGTGCCCGTACAGTGAGTGTAATTGCACCCAACTTTTGCTATTTTTTTGCTCATTTTCGAAGCCAATTCTTGTGCACTTGTATGCGCGAGTTGGCAATTCAACTGTCATTGGTACCTCCGGGAGTTCATCAACTTTCTAAGTCATAGCACAACTGACCAAAAATGCCTCTAAACAAAAAAAATGGGCCGCGAAAGTCATCAAATTGCGACAAAAATGCACCAACAAAAGCTACAACAAGTCGAAGGCGAATGTAAAATCAAGATGAAGCTATAGCCACGATCAAAGAGAAAGTGAAATCAGATCAAGGTAAGCAATCACATCCCCAATCGAAGTCACATCATCCTCAGTAGCATACAAAAGACAATCGCTATACAAACCGTGGCTATAGGCAACGTTACCTTCACTTCATTCTCTCTGAGACTTGTCGAGATGGGAATAGAGAGATCAAGAAGGCCGCAACAGATCAGCTTGCAACCAAAAAGATCATGCAGGCATCGGGCAAAAAGACTTTTGAGATTACACGATCGTGGCTATAACGCGGCTTATAAATCATTTCAATTTTCCCAAACGACTAGTCGAGATAGGATACGTAGATCAAGCAAGCACAAGCCAGATCAAAGTAGGCATCAGCGAAAAAGACATCAGATTTCATAATACACGATCGTGGCTAATACGCGGCGTTATCATAATCTTAATGTTCCGAGACGACTAGTCCGAGATGGATAGAAGATTCAAGCAAGCACCAGGGTCTAAACGGAGGCATCGAGACGGACACCACATAAAGTTCCCCAGTAAGTTCAAATAGAGGCAATCGATACGGACACTCGCAACATTCTCCCTAAAGAAGTCCAAATGGAGGCATGCAATACGAACACCCATTTCATGCTTTTCCTAGTAAAGTTCCAAGCGGAGGCATGAATACGACCACGCAACCAATAGTCCCCATGAAGTCCTAAGCAAGGCATTGGAGTGGAAATTGAGATAGAAACTCCCTAGGAAGTCCTAACAGAGGCGTTGAGGCAGACAACCAATCAATAAAGCGCACTAAGATGTCCTAACGAAAGCACCAAGATTAGCAAAAGCAGGTAAACGACATGCAAGGCAACATCACAAATATCCCCAATGGAAATAGAACCATAGGTGGAAGCAAAAGCTAAGGCATTAGAAACAAAGACAACCAAGCAAGCATCAGCAACCGRAGGTGCAGGTAAAACTAACGCATTTATTTTGCAGATACCGGGTACTTTGGCTTTRGTTTTGTGAGATATTCTTCTCTACAAACTCAGCCAAAGTAGGGGCTTCTATAGATACCTAAATTTGTCCCTATTCCAAGAAAGCCAATGATAAGACACTCCTTGCAAAACACAAGTCAAATTGAGAGAGCTAGGACTCTAACAAGCCCTAGAAAAGGCAAGTTCCCTTACACAACACTTTTTCGAGCATATAACACCTCAAAAAATTAGTTTTAATTTTCGAATAATTTTAAATTATTTTTAAGCATTTTTCTAGATTTTTTTCAGATTTGTTTAATTTTCTAAGCATTTTTGCAATTTTTCAGAGTTTCCAACAATTCAATTAATATTGTAATAATTAATTATATTATCTACAAAGCACTAAAAATTACGAAATTCTAACAAAAAATACTAGATTTTACAGGGAATGTTTACACAGTTTTTCCATGATTCTTTTATTTGTGGAATAATATTTATGAATTTCTTAAGCAAAACGCAAAATCGAGRGAAACGGAAGCTTTTAGAACCTTTCGGGGTCGTAAATTGCTCCTCAAGCATGTCCACATTTATCCCCTGGCTTCCCAGCAAGTTGGCTTCTCGTGCAAGAAGAAAATAATTTTCTTCCCCAAATATAACCGACAAAATAAACTTAATAAGGCAACTTTGCACCAGCTAAGGCACAAAAACCCTGGGCGCAATTACGCCCAAGTTCATTCAGAGCAATTACGCCCAGTTTTGGGCATAATTAGGCTCAATTTCTTACCATTTTTAGTCTTTGTCTATAAATATGAGCCTACCCTCGGTTCATTAGAGGACTTTTGGGACGACTTTTGCAACTCTGGCATGGTTTTACTCGCTCTCTTCCTCGTGTATACTCTCAATACTCTCTCAAATACATTCATAAACACATTCAATAACACATTCGAATACACTTTTGCATTAGATCTAGGTGGTTCTAAGGGTTATTATAAGGTTCGACAAGGGTTCCTAAGGGTCGAAAGCTACGTCCTCGATCTTTGACAACGTGTTGCGAGGTAAGTTTGACGCCAAAATCTCAATTCTAAACGCCCTTTTGCATGCTTGATTAGAAATTTGACTTTCTACGTATTTTTGCATGTAATACTGATGAACAATTACTCGACAATTCAAATTAAAAGCAACTTTAAGGCAAACTTTCAATTCCTCGTACGAGTGCCTGCATGTTTGTCTTACACCCATAATATGCTGGAAACAAGATCGGCAAGTTTCGTGTTTCACGCCTACTAAGATAATAATGGACAATCGGCATTAGGATCCTAGAATGCGGAATTAACAACACATGCCACAACAAACTAGACACTATACGCATAGTATTCTGTCAAACAACCCGCCTAGTAACCTTGCATGCTTAGGGTTTAAAACGGAAATATGTTTGTCATTGTCTTTTGAACAATGAACTCACAATGATAGAGTAGAGGCCGCTAGATGCGGGGGTGTTGTGCACTACTTCGCCCTTACCCTTGTCCCCTAATTCCGACCTTTGGTGCACTACCTGACATGGAGTCCTTCGCCTTGCTTTGTGCAATTATAGGAAAGGTTTAAATAGGGTTTCGCAGGTTCCGGAAAGAAGTGCGGTGGAAACTTCTTCAACTCAATTCGAGTATAAACACACAAATTCAGGCATACTCACACGATGCAAAAGCAAGAATTCTATTCTAGCAAACAAACTGAACCGTCCATTAAATTGTAACCCCCGGAGTAGAGGGACCGGACCTAGTCCGGCCCGGTGACGCCCCAACGCCCGTACACATATGTACCTTTCTTGTATTCCTGAACCCATGTAGTGTCTCTGGGTAACCACTTGGATCTGGTCTTCCTAACAATATACCCAAGACCAGTACGTCCACTACTTCCTTGAACAGAAAATATGATCTAGATTGCTACGTGTAGTCAGTAGTTTGTCAACATGTTTCCGACTATTTTGAAGCTCCCTGTCTCTAGTTTCAAGCATTTTCTATAAGAGCGCATTCCTTTCATCCATAGACTTAAAATTAATTTTCAATTTTTCCAAATCCATTTTAAGACTCTAATCCACAGATTCATTGTTCACATTGACKGAAATGTTCCGCTTGCCCATCTTCAATTCATGAATTTCACATACTAGATCACATATTTGTCCTTTATAGTAATCTATCATCTAACTTACTTCATATCAAGATGAGTAGGGGGAACACTGTATATTTTAGCTTTGGTCATGACAAATTCACTATGCAATTCCTAAACGTCATCCATTAGCAAGTTAAAGGTTTGCAATAGGTCAGGTTTGCTAAGATTCTTTGCCCTTTCCTTGGCCGTAGAAAAGTTGATTGTATCTTTTGGGTTTCGAGTTTAATTCACTAGAGGACCAGTTATGTTGTTACCTTCATCATATAAAAAATTATTTTGATGAAGTTATGACTTAACTGTTTCCAAGTCAACTTTACACTGTTCTAGAGCTACGAACCTCAAGTTCAGCTTTTTCATTTTTCAATTACATACAAATATCCTGCAAATGATCACAATCAACTAGCACTAGCAATTTCATATTCATCATTTTTCTTTTTAAGATTCCTTTTTCCTTCCTTATAAGCATTACTTAATTGTAACACTTGATCAAGCATAGTTTCCAAACACTCAAGCAAATTATCACTATCATATTCATACATATCTTCATGAATTTGAGAGATAGCTACCTAGTGAYAACTAGATTTCCTGTCTTGGCCATGAGACATCTGGTTGAGCTACTGGTCTGTTGAACTAGTTTGGGATCTAGTTAAAGGAAGGCAGTCATACAAACTTTATCTGCTCATGGGTTTTCCTCCTCATTTGAAGCAGATTCATTCAAAGTTGCCCCACACAACAACAACCATAGCTCTCTTGAATGTTTTCTTCTCCTTCATCATCCTTTGCTTGTCAGTCCACTTGGGACAGTCTTTGTTGACATGCCTTACTTCTCCACACTTGAAACACCCTACATTAMAAGAGTTATTCTTATTAAAGTTCTTACCCTTCATGTTTTTCCTCTTGTTTCTGAAGTGTTTCTCGAAGCGTTTAGCCATAATAGCAATGCCATCTTCTTTATCAACTMTTCCCTTCAGACCCATGCCTTTAGCTAGTTCTTTATTTATTTTCGCATCAACCAACATCTCAAGTGTCATAACGGAACCGATCAACTGTTCTAGTGTGAGAACATTTAGATCTTTTGCCTCATATACTATAGTTACTTTTGTTGTCCAAGCACCCGTAAGGCTATGTAGCATCTTCCATACCAAGTCCTCATTAGTAAATTTCTTACCAAGTGAGTTTAGATCATTTACAATTTTCATGAAGGGTCTAAAACAGTCAWTMATATTGTCATTCTTATTCATGTTGAGAGCTTCATACTTTGGCATAAGTAAAACCTTAGAACATTTTACCTCGCTAGTGKCCTCATAAGCTAGTTCAAGGGTATCCTAGATCTCCTTGGCTGGGTGGCAGGCTGAGATTCTATTGGTCTCATTCTTGGCAATTGCTTGTTGTAGGATTGACATAGATTTAGCATTGTTCTCTAGTGTCTTGTAATCCATGCTAATGTATTTGCTCTCCGTCTTCACATGAACCACGCCTGATTAATCAATCTTCTTGACCACGGCTGGTCTATTCTTCACAATCATCCATCATTCATAATCAATGCCTATGATTATGCTCTACATTCTATTCTTCCACCAAGCGTAGTTCTTTTCKTTGAACTTGGGTGTCTTTGCGTTTGTCTCCAATTTAATTGCTTGCATCTCCTAAGCACGCTAATGATCAACTTCTCTAGGTGTTACTCGTACAAGAAGATTAGGCTCTGATACCAATTGAAGGTTTCCCAAAGGTACTCAAGAGGGGGGGTGAATTCAATGCCTATTAAAATTTTACAATTTGAACTGATCTAGTGATTAGACAAGTAGAACTGGTRTTGCAGCGGAATAATCATTGAACGTTGCGTAAACAATATAACGCAATAAAACAAAGGCACCCCAAATTTAACGAGGTTCAACCAACTATGGCCTACGTCCTCCTATCCTAGTTATTTTTATTAATTTTACTCCAAATAAACAAAGCAACTCTC
>SNQN01001099.1:74545-88170 GCA_008642245.1 Bassia scoparia
TTAATTTCGTTGGAGTCGTTATATGAAAGATTCCTTGTGTTTTAAAAGTAAACATAAAAAGTGTAAATATTATGCAAATTGAAATCCATTGAAAGATACATCTCAACGAACAAAAAATATACGGGAAATAGTCAGCCTTGCCTTTTTTAATTAACTTTGTTCCCCTTTATGCTATGCATACTTCGTTTCTAATAGAGACTAACTACTTTTGTTCCTTGCGTTTATAATATTATAGTAATTCAAGTATTTATCTCAAGGCCTGCAATGCAGCAAAGTCACAAAGTCTTCCTTCTAACAATCATTCATAAAGTAAGAGTCTTATTTTTTCTGCTGACTACCAAGTCCTCCTATTTCGTTTCATATATCACCTAGCCTACACTTATTTTTTTCTGATCAATGATGGAAAACTCTGTTACTTCATCGCTTAACAAAGTGGCACCGGCATCGAAACCCGGCACCATCGCCGACAACGTGACGGAGGAGAGCGGGTGGACGCAGTATATCGAAGATTTTGATGCACAAGGAAATAATTGTTACTCGGGGTGTTCTAGTTACATGAGTGCTTCTTTGGTATCTGATGCAGGTTCAGGACCTGAATGGAAAAACAAACATGCCATCAATAATAACACAGCTTATTCTTCTCTGGGTGAATTTATGCCTAAGAAACTTAAATTCAAGAAGAGAATTCCTTTTGATGATTCTCTTGAAGATACAGCTTCTTCTCCTGTTAATAGCCCCAAGGTCAGTATGACTTGATATACACTACTCAATCACTTTTCTTCGAATTCATTAAACTTATCATATCATTTACATTTCATAAGCTTCCTAATATAGATTTTGTATCCTTTATGTATTTATAGTTGCATATGTTATGTTCTGTACCGAATAGTAACAAAAACACAAATGAGAACAACATTAATCATTAATGAACAAATTAGAGTATAAAGTTTCAAATGTAAAAATATGTTCTTCTAGGTTTTTTTTTCTTTTGATGCAATAAGTTCTTGTTAAGCCTCATATAATTATGGCTCACGATTATATACATGCATCTTTTTTAGTGTAATTTTCATTGCGACGCTTATGTTTTAACAAATTCCCATTATTAGGCTTGTATTTTTTATTTGTTACCTGTTAACGTTCCAAAAATAGTATTTACATGTGTGTCATGAAGTCGTGATTCGTGGTTTATATTGAATTCGTGTCAAGTATTAATCAAAAGTAAGTGAAATAAGGAAATGACATTTATGAGAAATTGTTTGGTAATGAAGGACGAATATAAGATTGTTGAGAAGGAATGGAACAAGTCGTCATCTAATTAAAAGTTTAATTGTCTCGTGTATGTTTTTAAATTATAATTTACAAAGTCAACAAATGCTAAAATCAACTTGTGGTATAGTGTTTACTATACGTTTATAAATTTGAGTACCATGTTGTTCCACTACCTACCATATAATATTACTTTAATTTAGATCTTTTCTAGTTATTCYTGAACAGATAGATTGAAGCAAAAAATGATGTTAAATGAAACAACTTCTTTTAATTTGATGTTTGATTAACRGGAGTATTACTGATTTTTAATTTATTTATTTTGGCCTAGATTACTGCATTTTTCAACAGGATGGATTTAAATTCTAGAAAAATGGATAGCGATGGCGAAAGTCCCATGGTAAAACTCTCCCCTTTTAATATATATTACGGGTGTTTCTCTTTAATAATTGCAACTCTTAGAATAAAAGTTTCTACTTTAATAAAATTGAAATGCTAAACAAAGTCCATAATACTTAAATTGAAGTCCAACTTTCGCGTGAAATGTTATATATATTGTCCCTCTCTGACAACTCAACACCACCCCAACACCTCACCCAACACCACCCTTCACACCCCACTACCACTAAGAGCTTAGGCCGGCAGCCCAGCCACACCACAATGGTCGTACAACAACCCAACCACACCACAGTGCCTCACGCAAGCCACACAACAGCAGCCCAACCATACCATGGCTTGGTGGTGACTGGTTGTTTGGAGGTGGTGATGGATAATTGTATGAGGCAAAGGTATTTTGAGAAATTGTAGTGAAATGTGGACTTTTTTTTTGTAGCATTGTTTGACTTCAATTAGCATTTCCCTTAAAAAAATAGCACATATTACACTTGTGTTTGTGGGGGGGGGGGTCATGACCTAGCTTGATTGTCAATAGTAAAACACATCAAGGTTGTGTTACAAATAATTGGGAATTGACAAGATATTGTATGCAATGAATCTACAATAAATTTATTGTTCATTAAGTATATAGTGACTCTTTTAGTCTATATAATGACTCATTTTTCACTTTACATCAACATAGTAAAAATAATAAGAGTCACTATATTGATCAAAAGGTAACTATATTGATAAAAAGGGTAAATCTAATTTGATGACCATTAAATTTATTGTGCATCCYATACACCTGATACTTTGTCTTTGGGGTTATACTAAACAGCAAATCTYCACTTATTAGGATTTGAACCCAACACCTCTCAATTATAATTAAAAAAACTTTACTATCTCATCCACATAAATTTTTTGTTCATTTCATTGTACCACTTCATAATATCATGCATATATTATATTATTATTCATTTACATCATAGAGTATTTTTTTTCTTAGTTACTTTATATTTTCCTACATACATTGCATGAAATGAACGGGTCATAAGACCAGTTACAATAAAGTTTAAGAAAACACTAATAAATAAGAYAACAAGCACACACCTCCATTATTGGATTTGATTCCCACAATTAGAGGCATGATTAATGGGATTAGAGGAATCATGATCTATTACCCCGTGACACTTTATTCAATTCTACACGTCAATTATAACTGCGAATTTAGCACAGCCGTATCTCTTCTAATAATCTAGCTAAATAAGATCAATTGGTCATGTGTGTATAATAATCAGGGTGAACGAATGTCGATTGATAAGCATGTGATGCAATATGATGACTAACCATTATCCATACAAAGGTCATTACGGCAGATGAGTATTAGAATGCATCCAGGAGTTGAAGAAAAGGGCTTATTGTAGTCCACTATCAATGGTCGTCAACTATCTTGGTTCATAAACTCTATTCCGGAAATTTCTGCCTATACCTATACTTCCTCCTCGGTAATTCAAAGGACCGTAACAAAGGTTATTATTTTGTGGAAATATTGTGGACGACTATATAATACATACTCAACAATAATTATCGTCTTTTATTTTATTATTATTTGATTATATCTGGCTACATGCTTAAATGCATGTGTAACTAAAAATAGTATTAATGTGTGTCAATAAATTGATTAAGAAAAGAATACACTTGCCCTTTCAATTAAAAGTATATATGTACAGTTGTAGGGAAGATATTACTATTACTACCATCAGTGTTTTCTTGCTGCTTCTATTTAATGTGATAAATATATATGTAAATATATAAATTGTTGAGTTATATATGTATGACCTCTTATATAAACACGTTATTATATATCTTATGGTTGTTATAATTCATATTTGTATATTATTTTTTGCGATGGTGTTCATGAAGCACAAGTATATCATTGATTTCTAATTAGCTAGCTCTGGTACCCACCGTATGATATAGCTAACACATTTTCATTTAAAGTGTTTTTAATAAAAAAAAATTTACATTAGATGGTAGACAAAGGAAAACTCGGCCATGCTGTTGTACCGCTTTTCTCTCAGTTGCCTCTCACTAGCTTCTTTGCATCTTTCATTTCTCAATATATTTTCCCACTCATTTTTACACATGTAATCAAACATAGGAAAAGTGTTTTCATTTAAATTGTTTTTCATGAAAATCATTTTACATTGAAAAAGTTTTACAACCAATCAAACATACCCTTAGTTTGAGTACCTGTAGGCAATATCAATCATCTACGGAATACTGTTAACCGGACCATCTCAACCAAAAGCTTAAGCTGATGGTTGAGGCCCAGGAATATGTTATATACTCTAACACTCCCTCACATGAAAGGCCCTTTGGGCTTGAAATGTGGATGCAACACAGGCCCCCTCAAACCTGGCGCGAATTAATTCCACTTGAAAGGTGGGGGGAGGAGATTCGAACCCGTGACCTCTGTGTCACGCTGGCTCTGATACCATGTTAACCGGACCATCTCAACCAAAAGTTTAAGCTGATGGTTGAAGCCCAGGAATATGTTATATACTCTAACAAATACTTTCTTTCATAATATTTTGTGAAACGAAAAAAATCAACTGAGAATAGTGTTAAGGTAGCCATGAGATAGGTTGGAAGTAGAGGTGTCAGTTCAGTTAATTCAGTCATTTCTAGTTAAACCATAGCAGTTCAGTTGATTTCAGTTCAATGTGTAAACAGTTCAGTTCAGTTAATAATTATTACAATTCAGTTTAGTCCAATTTTTTTAAATTTCGGTTTCATTTCAGTTCACATTCCATTTATTTTAGTTTGAACTTAATTTTTTCATTTCAGTTTTAGTTTATTTTAGTTTGAACTTAATCGGTTCATTTCAATTTCAACTTAGTTCAATTTGAACCACAGCAGTTTGACGTCTTTGATAATTTATTTAATTTTGTTTCTTAACGATTAATTTTGGTTGAAAGCAAAAATACATATTAGTTGTATATAAAGTTTATCGGTTTCGGTTTGAATAACTATTTGTCTATAACATACATGGGATAAAAGGTAGTCTATAATACAAATTTATAATAAAATAAAGGAAAACTAAATATAAAGTAAAATATGTGGGTCAAAAAATTCAAGTGGGGCAACAAAATCATGTCTAAATTATGTTAGTCTAGATACGTCTATGTAAATACTATGTAAGTATATGTCAATTTAGGTAAGTATATGTCAATTTAGGTAAGTCTATGTCAATTATATGTAAGTCTATGTAAATATTAAATGTATGATTGATTMATGCATTATTACAAATTAAGGGCTAGTAATTTAAAAGAACTATTTTTGGTTATTGGCTAAGTTTCAGTTCAAGTTCAATTCCAATTCAGTTAAGTTTCAATTTCACTTTATTTCAGTTCAATTGCAGTCCAGTTTCAGTTTGTTTAGTTCAGTTGTAGTTCAGTTTTAGTTTATTTTATTTAGTTGCAGTTCAGTTCCAGTTAAGTCCTAACAGTTGATTTTCAGTTATCAGTTCGAATCAATTCAGATTATTTAGTTCAGTTTCCTGTTAAATTTCAATTTTTATAAATTCTAACCGAACTGACAGCTTTAGTTGGAAGTAGGCAAAATCGTGACGCATAGAGGAAATGATGTATAGCTTGGTCTAGTAGTACGTATATGTAAGGACGGAATATTCTGACCTTCAGATTGAGATTCAATTCTGATTAGAGACACATTGATTGAGGACCGGGATTTCGCTTAGCTTAACAATACACCTACCAGTTTTAGAAGAAATCAACAAATCATGTCACACATGTAATTCACAAATGATGTATGTCACAAGACTATGTCAGAATGATGTCAAATGTCATAGTGAGTTGTCATGTGGTTGACATCCAAGACTTYGCTTGCTCTCCAAGCTCAACTGGTAGTGTAAATACTCCATCTACATATACTTACAACTTTGCCCAAATGGGTACTAATTAAGTAGTACCAAGAGTACCAAACACACATATTTATTCATAGAGAGTATCTTTTCTTATTATAATCTCACTTGTGAGATTGTCGACTTCTTTAGGTTATTTATTATCTCTCTATGTATATTGATCCAATATGTTCTTGAGAGTCATACGATATTCTTGTACCCTTTCGGATTTTCTGTCGTACRCCTTTTTCTTATATTGCATAATTAGTACTCGTCGTTTTGWGGGGTTTTTTTCATATGTTTTGAGGGTTTTTTCCCACGTTAAATGTGTGTGTCTCTATTACTTTCTTGTCCATTTTTATCTCTGTATTTCTTTATAAAATTTTGTGCTTTCTCTTGCGCTCTTTAATTGCAACAGTGGTATTAGAGCCGATGGTCCAGTTTGTTATTTGACACTCTTTTAATAGACGTTGTTGTGTTTGGGTTTATACTCCTAGACATGTTTGTTTCGGTGATCTCCTCAAAGCTTTTTATGGGAGTGCTCTGCGGGGTTTGAGTGTTTATTCGAGCTAAAGGTTTTCTTTTGAGAAGTTTGATGGCAAGAAAGTTATAATTATAAAATAAATTTGACGAGTTCCTATGCCTACTTGGAGTCCTTTGGGGTTTTGTAGAGTTCTTATACATGCTTTGAATCCTTCGGGGTTTCATACCTACTTGGAATCCTTTGTGATTTTGTACTGCTTGAAATCCTTCAAGGTTTCTTATCTACGTAGACTCCTTCGGGATTTCATACGATGATTACATATTCATATAATTTGTGTGTTTATAAGGAATTTGTACCAAGGTGGAGAATGTTGAGATTGTGTCACAAATTCAACACATTAAGCTTACTCAACAAGTTTTGGAAGAAATCAACAAATGATGTCACAATGAATTGTCATGTGGTTGGCATCCAATGCTCGGCTTGCTCTCCTAGCTCAACGTTTTTTTTTATAAGTAAATTAATTCTATTAAATTCAAAAAACCACAACAAGACAACCTAGGAGCACCTTTAGAGTTGACAAACAACCTAGGTTGGACTCTCATACACGAAAGGCCTCAAACACAACACAAAACAACCAAAAGCAACAGTATAGACATATCACAAGGCTTCAAGACAAATACCATCCTGAATAGAGATTTTCCTAGGTCTTTGACATTGWATTCTAAGACGAATCTTAGCCTTGACCTCATTAACAATAGTATTACAATCAACAGTTGACAAATTCCAAATAACAACATTCRTGCAAATCCAAATAGCATAAGTTGTTGCATTAATAACATAATGACATAAAAAAATAACACAATGACATATATCCTTCTTCAAACCTGTCCAATTACTCCTCTACACCTTATGATGAAGTCTAAGGTAATCTGTGCACTGACCTCCAAGGCCACACCATGTCATAAGTTGGCTAACCACACTAGAAGTAAAAGGGCAAGTAAAAAATAAATGCTCATGATTTTCCATGCTCGAAATACATAGCAGACACTTATCATCAATGCACAAACAAACCTTCACAAGCCCGTACTTAGTCTTGAGACGTTGTAAACACACCAGCCAAGCAATAATGTTATGTTTAGGCTCACCAATTTTGTTCCTGATATAGTAGCTCCAATTATCTTTCTCATGTGCCTGTCCTAGTGCTTTGTAAGCAGAGGAGAAAAAATATTTACTCATATCCATAATCGTATCTTGTAAGCCCAGGTTGACAAATAATTCCTTGATTTCACACACGTTTTTCACAATACCTGAAACCTTAGAAGGAGGCTTGTAAGACACCATTGCAAAGCTTAATATATACAGTATTAACACATCTAATCCAAAGATTATCCTTCTTTTGCTATAGCCCATACATGTCTTCTCATACTGGCCACATTCCAAAGCCCCCCCTCCACAATTCTTGCTTCTACACATATAGATGTCCCAATTCACATTTGCTTGCCATACTATAATGATTCCGAAACTAGTCCACAAAAAAATTTCTACAACAAATCTTCTCACATCAGCTAAATAGTGATGGACTGGCACACAACAGACTTTAAAACAATATTGGTGAAATGCTAACATATAACAAAGAATTGATCAATTGGATCCTACCAGTAAAAGATAGGTATTTTGGAGCTCCAAACCCTGTAATTCTTTGCGAAACATTTCTCAATGAGTCTGTGATCAAAATCTTTTGTGCAATTTCTTAGCTATTTGGTACTCCCAAGTACTCTCAAGGTAAACTCCAGTGCTTTTGAAACTGTAGCTTCAATGTAAAGAGAAATATCATTCTCTCCGATCCATGCCTCTGCCAATACATTTTGGCTTTAGGAGGTTGGCCACCTTTAAGACAAGATACGTAATGCAGAAAGCACCTGAAAGAAAGGACTACTCAAAAAAATGAGTTTCTCACATAAGGCCATACTCACACACTTACAACATAGACATAGATCATCCCAAAACCAAATCGTTGAGTTATGATGTACGGGCTCAGGGCATCACCGGGCTGGATAGGTCGGTCCCTCTTGGCCCCAGGGGGTACAATATCTAGTGAGACTCGGGTTTTGCTAGAATGAATTCTTGCATTTTTATATGTGAGTATGCTTGGAGTAGTGTGTATTATACTCAAAATGAGTAAAGGAAGTCGCCACCGCACTCTTTTCGGGGAGCTGCGAGACCTGGTTTAAGTCTTGCCTATAATTSCATAAAGRAAYGTAAAGGACTCCATAGTCTGGTCATGCACCAAAGGTCATGGATTACAAGACAAGGGTAAGGGTGAAGTAGTGCACAACGTCCCTCACWTCTAGCAGCCTCTACTCGGTCATTGCGTTTTTATTGTCAAAAAGACAACAACAAAAATATTTCAGTTTTAAACCCTAAGCATGCAAGAGTACTAGGCTGGTTGATTCATAGAAATAGATGCATATAAGGACTAATTTTTTGTTGCGACATGTGTTGTTTAGATCCATACTCAAGGAGTCTAAAAGCCAATTTGTCCATGAATTAGTCTTATTARGCGTGAGAACATGTAAATTACTGGTCATGTTTAAGACATAATAATGGTGTGATTGCAAGCATGCAAGCATTCAACAAGAATTAAATTTGTGTCAATGTTGATTTTAATCCAACTCAAATAGTTTTTAAGTCAATATTACATGCTAATTACATAGAAAGTCAAATTTCTAACAAGCATGCAAAAGGGTATTAAAAAATTGAGACATTAGCCTACAACTTAACTTGCAACACGACGCTTTCGATCGAGAACGATGCTTCAGACCCTTAAGAAGCCTTGTAGCCTTTGAAGAACACGAATCCAACTTTAAAGAACCTTTAAAAGAACTTTGAAAGAACCTTTGAAAGAACTTTAATTTAATAAAGAAAAGCAATTGTGTGTAATGAATTTGTGAGTGAATTTGAATGAGTTTAGGTGTACTTTTATAGTGAGGGAAGGAAGTGAATTCAGCAGAGGGTTGCCTTAGGATGTGAGTCTATTTTAAATAAAYGCAGGGGCATTGTATTTATAGTCAAAGGAATCTTGGGGAGTAACTGAGCTGGGCGTAAATACGTCCATGCCACTTGCCTTAAATGCAGCGATTTCCTTGCCATTTTTAGTAGCGCGATTTCGYTAAAAATTCAAAATAAATATTTTCTGATATTGTTTTTCTACCATATTTTTACCAGCCAAGTTTCAATGAAACTAGAAAGCTTGAGTAGCAAGCCAGACCTAGTAACTGAAGTGGCTAAATGCCTAGACTTTTAACTGACGTGCACTCCATGTGAGATATCTAAGGGGTGCGTGACCTCTACTTGCCTAAGGGCTAAGGAGGTTATGTATTACTTATTGCTAATGCCTAGAATGGCAAGTGTAATAAAAACYAGACAATCTAAACCCTACATGGGAAAGGAAATCTCCCTTGAGAGAGCATAGGATCGTGACACTTGGCAAAACATGATTGGCCAAGTGTTCACCCCAAAGTTCTATAAATACCCCTCATGGGGGAATGTGATAATCGTAGTGTAATCATTGAAAAGACCCTAATCTCACTGTTAATCTCTTAATCTTTGCTTATTTGCTTACTTACCCCCTTTAGACACAAACTTACTTAAGCATCGAAGGGGAGATAATCCTATAAGGATTATTCTCCTTTGTGCAGGTGCTTGGGCAAGTCAAGAGGAGGACGTGTCATTCACATTAGGAGAGCCACAGCCTGAGTAGCATCGCAAATATGTCAACTTACCTCACGCCTCTACAGGTGATACTGTTCTGTGAGCTAAGGGCTACAACAGTTGGCGCCGACTGTGGGCAGACAGGCGATTCAAAATGGCTGAGGGTGATAAGACCAAGGAGCCTAGGGCACCTAACGTGAATGAGAAATCAAACATCTAGAGTAAGAAATCAGAAGCTACAAAGAGTCTCAGTAAGCTTGGAGAAGCTCGGGGCTCAAGACAAGCAATTAAGAAAAAGGATGAGAGAATTTTTCGAGGAGATGCCTCCGGTGAATGAAGGTCAAACAACGCAACTTGGGGAAGAAACTCTAGACCTTGATGAAGGTAACGGAGATTGGAATATGTCACTCAAGAGATGTTGGAGGAAAATTTCGTTAGTAAGAGAACCTTGCAAGAAGAAATTAAGAAGGGGTTCGAAAAATTACACAAACACATAAGCTCTTTGACCAAGGAGAACGAGACTTTGAAAGCAGAGAAAGAACAACAGCTAAAAGAAGACAAGAAGGGAAAGCCAGCAACTAAGTCAAAGTTCTCCGAGAAAAGTGGCAAAGTTGCTCAGGGAGCAGGATCGGGACTCGAGGTGTCCAAACRAGTACCTTTGAAATTCAAAGCACCACATGGTCGTTCGGTGATGACGACTATGAAGAAAAACCCTTCACAAGTCCCARAGTGCACGTATTGGGAGGATGAGGCTGAGTCCTACCAGAGTGGCCCAGTGTCCGGGGATGTGCAGAATCTCACTGAGAAGAAAAAAGCCGACGCAGCTCGGAATGATGTCAGACACNGCAGGGGCATTGTATTTATAGTCAAAGGAATCTTGGGGAGTAACTGAGCTGGGCGTAAATACGTCCATGCCACTTGCCTTAAATGCAGCGATTTCCTTGCCATTTTTAGTAGCGCGATTTCGYTAAAAATTCAAAATAAATATTTTCTGATATTGTTTTTCTACCATATTTTTACCAGCCAAGTTTCAATGAAACTAGAAAGCTTGAGTAGCAAGCCAGACCTAGTAACTGAAGTGGCTAAATGCCTAGACTTTTAACTGACGTGCACTCCATGTGAGATATCTAAGGGGTGCGTGACCTCTACTTGCCTAAGGGCTAAGGAGGTTATGTATTACTTATTGCTAATGCCTAGAATGGCAAGTGTAATAAAAACYAGACAATCTAAACCCTACATGGGAAAGGAAATCTCCCTTGAGAGAGCATAGGATCGTGACACTTGGCAAAACATGATTGGCCAAGTGTTCACCCCAAAGTTCTATAAATACCCCTCATGGGGGAATGTGATAATCGTAGTGTAATCATTGAAAAGACCCTAATCTCACTGTTAATCTCTTAATCTTTGCTTATTTGCTTACTTACCCCCTTTAGACACAAACTTACTTAAGCATCGAAGGGGAGATAATCCTATAAGGATTATTCTCCTTTGTGCAGGTGCTTGGGCAAGTCAAGAGGAGGACGTGTCATTCACATTAGGAGAGCCACAGCCTGAGTAGCATCGCAAATATGTCAACTTACCTCACGCCTCTACAGGTGATACTGTTCTGTGAGCTAAGGGCTACAACAGTTGGCGCCGACTGTGGGCAGACAGGCGATTCAAAATGGCTGAGGGTGATAAGACCAAGGAGCCTAGGGCACCTAACGTGAATGAGAAATCAAACATCTAGAGTAAGAAATCAGAAGCTACAAAGAGTCTCAGTAAGCTTGGAGAAGCTCGGGGCTCAAGACAAGCAATTAAGAAAAAGGATGAGAGAATTTTTCGAGGAGATGCCTCCGGTGAATGAAGGTCAAACAACGCAACTTGGGGAAGAAACTCTAGACCTTGATGAAGGTAACGGAGATTGGAATATGTCACTCAAGAGATGTTGGAGGAAAATTTCGTTAGTAAGAGAACCTTGCAAGAAGAAATTAAGAAGGGGTTCGAAAAATTACACAAACACATAAGCTCTTTGACCAAGGAGAACGAGACTTTGAAAGCAGAGAAAGAACAACAGCTAAAAGAAGACAAGAAGGGAAAGCCAGCAACTAAGTCAAAGTTCTCCGAGAAAAGTGGCAAAGTTGCTCAGGGAGCAGGATCGGGACTCGAGGTGTCCAAACRAGTACCTTTGAAATTCAAAGCACCACATGGTCGTTCGGTGATGACGACTATGAAGAAAAACCCTTCACAAGTCCCARAGTGCACGTATTGGGAGGATGAGGCTGAGTCCTACCAGAGTGGCCCAGTGTCCGGGGATGTGCAGAATCTCACTGAGAAGAAAAAAGCCGACGCAGCTCGGAATGATGTCAGACACCTATTGGACAGGAAAAGAATGGAGAGGCATGTTCGAGAGCTGAATAAACAAGKAAGAGAGCAATCAGCAATGAGTTCTACTCCCCTTTGCTCCAATGTCTCCCACTCGCTAAGAATGTTTAGTGACTATTCATTCCAGGAACCACAAATTCCAACTAACCGTCATGACTGAGGGGTGCCTCAAGCAGGTGCCTATGGAATGAGCGGCCAGCTCAGTGAGCAGCTGCGATCCATTTCTTTGTCTCAAACAACTCTTTTCTCCTCTGCCATAATGCTAGCCCCGCGTATGACCAAATTAAAATTTCCCACCATGGAGGCTTATAATGGCAAGTCTGATCCTYACGACCACCTGGCAATGTATAAGCATTTGATGTTAACCACACAGGCCGATGATGCCACTTGGTGTAGATACTTTCCCGCAACTCTTAAGGGAGTTGCTCAGAAATGGTTTAGTGGATTGCCAGCAGGTTGCATCAATAACTTTTCTGAACTAAGAATACTGTTTCTTCAACACTTTATGGCTAACTACCAAGAAGGAAAGAGTAGTATGCATTTGGGGAAGATCTCTCAAAGAAAGAATGAAAGTCTGAGGAGTTATGTGGGAAGGTTTAACAACTAGACTCTCCAAATTCCAAGATCGTCCGATGAAGTGATCATGGATAACTTCTGTCGAGGATTGCTTGTTGGTAGCCACTTGAAGTTTGAGCTAATTAGAAAGAAGTGCTCAACTCTAAATGAAGTCTTAAGGGAGGCTGAAGACTACATGCAGACATAGGAGATATGTTCCGTGACAAAGGGTAAGGAAAGGCATACAAAGACACATCGTCCACAGAAGCCATCTCACAAGAATAATGATCAGAGTGATAGAAATGARAAGAAGCGACAAGGAACATGGAACATCTCAGAAAGTCAGAAAATTTTTCAWSAAAGAAAAAGGAGAAGGATGGACAATGGTCCAAAGATTGAATACACCAAAGATCTGTATCAAGTCTATTTAGAATCAAAGAAGAAAAGTGAAAATTGACGATCCCCCTCCAATTCGAAAGGAGAAAGAAAAAAGAGATCCGAACAATAAAGAACTAAAGTCTCGGGTAATTTCCTTTCCCGGAGTAGCTTAGACGCACTTGGTAGTCTGAATTGCCATTAGCTTCTGAGGTGCTCCATTGCACGCATTATAGAATTTCTCCTAACTTCCTTTTTTGTTGGGCTTAATCTCCTCAAATCTATTTGCTTTCTTCTCACATCTTGCCCCTAGTAGTGGTTAGATATGTGGTCAGTAATAACACCTCTTAGGCGAATTGCTATTCCAGGTAGCTATAAGCAATTGAACCCATCTACGCAGGAAAAACCACATAACATAAGATGAGTTACTATTACATTTCATTTTCCTTATTCGAGTGTGGGGCGCCTAAAGGATGATGTTATTGGCTTGATAGGTTTTTCATTCACCACCAAAACTGTGACCTTCATATGGCCTGACATTGGTTCTTTCCCATCTAGAGATCTCTAGTTACC
>SNQN01001100.1:5237-22968 GCA_008642245.1 Bassia scoparia
TAAACTTAAGGAGGCAGAAGTTGAAGGTATAAATTTCATGTTACTCAAACAGAAGAGCTTTACTTCAGAACATTCTAATTTAATTTTGGCTCATAATTATATGATTGATGACATTGAAGAATTGTTAAAAGAGTATGTAGACTTGAAAGCTTCTCTTGTTAGCACAAGTGGTCCTACTGTTAATGTCGATGATTTATGTTTGGAATATGTGGGTAAGATCTGTGATTTACAATCTGAAATATTCGAATTAA
Source organism: Bassia scoparia (assembly GCA_008642245.1). Classification (NCBI taxonomy): domain Eukaryota; kingdom Viridiplantae; phylum Streptophyta; class Magnoliopsida; order Caryophyllales; family Amaranthaceae; genus Bassia; species Bassia scoparia. The sequence continues at coordinate 5,489 of SNQN01001100.1, forward strand.
AGAAAAATATCAACACTGAAGTTGTCCCTGATAATCAATGTGTTGATATTGAATCTTTACATTTGGAATATGAAGGTAAAATTTGTGATCTTCAACCCGAAATATACAAACTAAAGAAAGGCAAGAACATTGAGACCACTGTGGAACTTAAAGATGAACTTCATAGGGCAAAGTTGGATCTTGCCATTGTTGCAGAGTATAATGAAGCTCGGCTGAAGAAACTTGAAACCAAAGAACAGGATCTGAGTGACTGCCTAAGACAGATGAACATGTTGCTCAATGCTCAGAGTACTCTAAATATCCTAACCTGACAGCGTGGTAATCCTTAGATGTTTGGATTAGGGTATACTAGATCAAGTTCACAACTACCACAAAAGTTGGGAAGAGATGAGACTTAGATTTCAGGATTCAAGAGAGGTAAGTACGTGTTTGTCAAGGACATGCATGTATGTACATAATGTGGTAAGAATGGTCATGTGATTGATAATTGGGGTTGACGAACAAAAAACATGATAAAAGAAATCAGTCTCAAGTCCAAACATTAACCATCACGATGGTCATACACAAAATTGGTCTAACAATAGAAAACATGATAAAACAAGAAAGACCAATGTAAAACAAATCTTGGTTAAAAAGGACAGAAGCAAACCAGTTCCCAAGGACAAGGAACCCAAGAAAATCTAGGTTCCTAAAACTAAACCTTCATTTGTTTGTGTAGGTTAGAGTGAAAGGAAAGCCATATTAGCATGGTATTTAGACAGTGGCTGCTCAAGACATAAGTCAGGAGATAAAAGTCAATTTCTTCCACTCGTAGCCTATGAAGGAGGAAGTGTCACCTTTGGGGACAATAGCAAAGGTTTAATTAAAGGTATAGGTAAGGTTGGTAAGACACTTTCTCAAGCGATTGATAATGTATATTTTGTTGAAGGATTGAAACATAACCTCTTGTTCATTTCTCAACTATGTGATAAAGGAAACCATGTCGAATTTGAACTAACCTTTGTCATATAGTCAACACTAAAATGAAGGAAATGGTKTGTAAGGGGTTTTGACACAATAATGTTTACATAACATTATTAAGTCAGATTCCTAAGAATAGTYCAACTTGTCTCAGTGTTGTTAAGGATGACCATTGGTTGTGGCATAWGAGACTTGGACATGTAAGTTTTTCTTTGCTAAATAAATTAAGATCTCAGTACTTGGTGACAGGTTTACCTGACATTAATTTTGCTACAGATCAAATTTGTCATGAGTGTGCTAAATGTAAACATTTCAAGTCCTCTTTTTCAGCCAAAGAAAGTTGTAAGCACTACTTGAACTTTTGAACCTGTGGACATGGATTTGTGTGGGCCCATGTGTGTGCAAGGTCGAAATGGTCATAATTATGTGTTTGTGTTAGTTGATGATTAATCTCGTTACACTTGGACAATCATTCTCAAATTTAAGAATGAAACTTATGAAGAATTTGAGATTTTAGTAAAACAGGTCCACAACAAGTTTATTCATCAACTGGTCTCTATCCGGTCCGATCATGGTTCTGAATTTGACAACGTCAGTTTTGTTACCTACTGTAATGATCATYGTGTGTGTCACAACTTTTCAGGTCCCAAAACTCCACAAAAAAATGAAGTGGTTGAGGGGAAAAATCGCACTCTACAGGAAATGGCAAGAACAATGCTTCTAGAGAGTGGTCTACCTCGAAACATCTGGGTTAAAGCTGTGAGCAATGCTTGTTATATTTTTAATAGGGTAATGTTGAGAACATTACTGAACAAAACACCTTATGAGCTTCTTAGGGAAGAAAGCCAAACAWTGCACATTTACGATTTTTTGGGTGCAAATGTTTTGTACATAACAACGGTAAATCTAGTTTAGATAAACATGGTCCCAGAAATGATGAGGCTGTTTTTGTTGGATATTCCTCACACAGTAAGGCATACAAAGTTTTCAATAAAAGAACCTTGTGTGCTGAGGAGAGTATCCATGTCTTGTTTGATGAGACTAACATGTTCAACAAGCATGTGCAGGTTGATGATGCTGGRGAGTTCGAGATTGGTATGCTGAACTTTACAGGGAASGAAGGAGAAGGTGCTAAACTAGGCTCACCACACAACTTTCTTAGAGAGGAAGAGACTGGTCCATCATGAAATCAAGTAGCTCAAGAGGTAAGGAAATGAAATTGTGACTCAAAGGCTCATCCACATGAAGATGATGTAGTTGAGACCACTATGGAGACTGGTTCACCCGTTCTGAATAACAATGTCATAAGGGGAACTATACCAGAACAGGTTCATAGAAGAGGCACAAATAAATTCTGATATGACAATCTTTTAGGGATTTTCCTACAGGTATCCTGAAAATTGCGTTTTATCAATGTTCCGCATTTTTTTGTTCCGATCTTATGTACTATATTAATGTACTTTCTATCTAGAAACTCGGGTAACTTAACCACCTGTAGTTTAATTTTTAATTTTGTTTTTTAAAAAACAAATAATACACACCACACCTACCCCACCGACACACACCCACCATCATACAACGACACTGCGCGCTAACAGCGACATCAGCGAAGTACTCAACACCAATTCGGAACACTTAACGCAAGCAATCAAAACCACAGCTTCGCAGCCAATGAATCTCCAATTCGGAGCCCACCTCGAACCACCTCGCGCTACACCACTCGCTAACACAATAAAAACAACTATTCGACCCTCCCTAATAAACCATTCGCGAACACAAATAACCCCAATTCGTGAACATAAAATTGAGCCTAATTTACATTGAAAAACATTTGCAATTTAATACTATAAACGAAGCAAACACTAAGGTTTATTATAAGGATTAAGGTTTGATAATTTAGAATTGATTGAGTTAGGGTTTGAAGATGAATAGGGTTGAAGGGGTGCGGGCAGGCGGTGGGTGGGCGGTTGTGGTGCTGGCGGGAGTGAGGCGGTGGCGCGAGTGGTGTGGGTGGGGGTTGTTTTTGTTATATTTTATTTTTAAAAATAAATTAACCTAATTAACCTAGTATGTAATATATAATATATATGTGTAAAGTTTTCAAATTGAGGGGTAATAAGAGGCAAACTAACGGGTATTTCATGGAAAAACGCAAATTTACAGGTACACTGTATAAAGTCCAACTTTTAGAATCTTCTCGTCACACTAATCCATATTAGTGACATTAATAAAGGGTCAACAAGAAGTTAACTTTGCAAACTTTTTGCTTTATCTTTTTATAATGTTAACAAAAACGATAGTGCTTTAATAGATTAAAGGTTGGCATGAACGATGAAGCCTCAACCAGTTTTCAAAATCAGTAGCATAGTGAACCCCAAAGGAAATATGTAATGATGGCAAAGGGTGTTCGGAACAATTGTGACGTTCAGGAATTAGAGTCATGAAATAAAGCAGGGCAATGTTAAAGGTATCAACAGAAGGAATTATTATAGAAACTTGCTCGGTAGCCAGTTTGAAGCAATTAGGATTTTAATTGCATTTGCTATCCATATGAACTTTAAACTCTTTCAAATGGATGTTAAGACAACCTTTCTCAATGGCTATTTGAAAAAAGATGTTTATGTGGAACAACCCCTAGGATTTTAYGATAGTGACTTGCCAAACCATGTTTTTAAACTTGACAAAGCTCTTTATGGTCTCAAACAAGCTCAAAGAGCATGGTATGAGAGACTTTCCAGTTTTCTTCTAGAAAGTGGTTACAAGAGAGGTTCGGTTGACAAGGCACTATTCTTAAAAGAAAGGAAAACTAATCTGTTAGTGGTCCAGATATATGTTGATGATATTTTGTTCGGAGCTACTGATCCTGATTTGTGTTATGACTTTGCGGATTTGATGAAGAGTGAGTTTGAGATGAGTATGATGGGAGAACTTGGGTTCTTCTTAGGACTTCAAGTCAAGCAAACAAAAGATGGAATCATGATTCATCAACAGAAATACCTAATGGAATTACTGAAGTGGTATGGTCTACAAGATAGTAAATCCTATAAAACACCTATTCCAACTTCTACAAAATTGATCCTTGATGAGAAGGGAAAAGATTTTAAGGGTAAGCTATACAGAGGTATGATTGCCTCATTACTCTACTTAACAGCTAGTAGGCCGAATATAGTGTTTTCAATAGGGTTGTGTGCTAGATTTCAATGCAACTCTAAGGAATCTCACCTAAAATCTGTTAAGAGAATTCTGAGATATCTCAATTGTACTGATGATATGTGTTTGTGGTAACCAAGAGGCAACAGCATGAGCCTTGTAGGATACACAGATGCTGACTTTGCTTGTTCTAATGTGGACAGGAAGAGCACTTCTGGAATGCATAACTTCTTGGGTTCTTGTCTCATTTCATGAGGATCTAAGTAACAAAATTTTGTAGCTTTATTCACAGCTGAGTCTCAGTACATTGCAGGTGCTTTGTGTTGTGCTCAACTCTAGTGGATAAAGTCACAACTAAAGGATTTTGGATTCTGTTTCGGAAGTGTTCCTGTTTTATGTGATAACACGAGTGCAATTAATATATCGAAAAATCCTGTCCAGCATTTTAAAACCAAGCATATTGAGATTAGGCATCACTTTCTAATGGATAATGTTGAGAAAGGTAATGTTGAATTGGAGTTTTGCAAGTTAGAAGATCAACTATRTGAGATTTTTACAAAACCTTTGAGCAAAGAAYTGTTCACAAAGCTTCGTACCTTGTTGGGTATGATGAAGATTAGACAATGAGCTCTTAGGTTTTCACTTGTCCCTATGGCTAGTCAAATGATTTCAACTTGTATATATTTTTTCTTTGTATGTATTTTCATTTCTGTTGTTTTTATAGAAGCTAACTAAAGTCTTATTCGCGATCGATGCTGATAATGATTGTATATATTAGTCCAGATACCAAGCTATATAGTTCTGAAAATGAGTGAAGTTGGCACGACCAGTTGCAGCACTAGGGAATTAGATTTTGAGGTGGTTGATAGTGATTATTTTATTTCTATTTCCAATTTACAATATTAGAAATAATTGAGAAGTGACGGCTATATTTATAGCAACTGTCACTTGTAAGAACAATAATTGATTTCGAAATCTTGCGAAATAATCCTTGGTAAACAAACTTGTTTCTTATAATATTTTGCATGTTGAGCCATTTCTCATTTTAATTTCCTTAATATATATTTTCTCCTGATTCTTGTTAACTTTTCTTTGGATAATATTGTTTCAAACCCTAACGCTTATTCCTTCTTTCTTCTCGACTTAGTGAAACAAAATTGATCAAAGTTTCATTCTGTTTCTCTAAGTGCTAATAAGAAGGTAAAATCAGTCCATCATAATTCAATAGAGAAAAGCACTAATGTCGAGAAGGAGGTTAGTGGGAAATTCCTGAAGTTGAAAGCTAAGAAATCAAAGAAGTTGGTTGAAGAAGTGATTGAAATAGTGGTGAAGGATGTCTCAATGCCGAGGAAAGAGTACTGGCGAAGAGGAGGAACACCATGGATACAGGAGGAATTTCAAAAAAGCAGTAACACAAAACACACACCACAAATCAATACTGTATTCCCAAGTCCACCAAAAATCTACACAACAAAGTCGGTAATCCAAAACTACTGCTAAAATTGTCCAAAACGCAAATCCCAAAATACAGAAACACCACTCTCAAAAAAGTCAATCAAACATAACTAAAGGATCCTCACCAGAACCGTTAGGCATCTAAGCTGAGGAGAAAAGTGGAGGAGTATGAAAGGGAAGAATCGAGCTTGAGAAGGATTGGAGAACGACTGAGGAAACATAATGGGTGATTCAGAGAGGAAGAAGTCAGAAGTTAAGAAGGAAGAATGTCATGATGCTATGAGGAGGAGATGAAAGCAAAGAAAGTTGACCGACTAGAAACTAAATCTAAAGTGTTTAGGTAAGTATTGAAGGAGATTATAAATAACCACACCAAAGCCAAGATAAACATGCAATCCAAAATTTCACACGAATCTAAAAACCACACTAAACAGTTGAAGTAACTAAAAGAAGGGGTGCTGAGTTGAGAGGAAAGGTTGATATGAGAATGAGGGTTCCAAGGCTGCTGTATCAGGGGAGTCAAGGGTAAAATAGTTGTCCATAGACAGGTGGCTGAAATGGCCAAAGGAATGGAAGTTATGTAGGAAAAATCAGACCAGTCACAAACACGCCAAAAGGGAACATGCACTAATTTGTTATTGTGAGTCCAAAACCCAGACAAAGTCACAGTCATTAATCCTAAACTTCATGATTATAGATAGGATAGTTTATTTTGGTTGGGTATTTCTGTTGCCTAAGAGTTTGTGTAGAATACTATAAGACTAAGAGTGCCTTAGAGTTTCAGAAGTGGTCTGTGTTGTTTGCCAAGATATTGATTGTTATTATGCTTAAGTAGAGGAATTATTATGAACACATGCCCAAGGACGATGGGTCTACTTTGCTTTTGTTAGGGAACTCCCCATTAACTTGTATGAGCGTAAATTGGCTGAATTGTCAAGTTCAACATTAAGGACTTGATGTTATATATTCTCGGAGAACTGGCCACAGTTTAAGGGAGTACAAAAAAACCAGATCAGACTAAATGGCTAGGTCCACCTCACCCAAAGTGGGGTACACCATTGGCCATTTAGGGAGCGAATCATTAGGATATTTCACACAATAGAGCCTCAAAATTGTGTGTTTCCTAGAGCACAAGGAAATGAGTGTAAGTTTGATGGATAGTGTTTCTCATTTTCTGTCTCATGGAACACATTCTAGTCAACCTCCATGCTATATGGTACTTGGCATATGGTTTGTTGTTTGTAGATTGCAAAGCATACTCGCCCTATGGAGGAATGGTTTTGACCCTTAATTATACTACTTACATTTTTTTGGTCTTATATGCTTCATATTTTGATTTAACTCAAACGAAACAAAAAAAAATTTTAAACCAACAAATTATTAGGTATGGAGTATAAGAAAAAATACGACAGGAAATTTATAGATTTTTAGATGCACGTATTGCGTGAAAAATCTCTATAATTAGCCATGCGGAGGAGCAACGGTGGTCCCCCTTTGAAAAAGACTTTTTTTCTCCTTATTATAAAAACAAAACATTACTTACATAAAATGTTTTCAATCATTTTCTTAATTTAGTAACTAGGTGTCATAAGGAAAGCTGACTCAAATTGTTGCTCGTTAAAGGAAAAAAGTATGCTAAAAAATTAATGGATTAACTAACAACTAATTCAAGCAATTTTCATTTATATAGAATATATATATATATATATATATATATATATATATTATAATATATATTATATATATATATTATATATTATATGTATCTAGCTTCCTTCTATGCAAACATATGGAAAAAAATATATACTTTTTGTCATTTTGTAAAAAATGTGGGGTAGGAAGGAAGACTAGAAGAAATTGACAGAAATTTGTCTTTTACATTTTTCCTTCTTCCTCCCAAAAATTGGAGGAATTCGGAAGATAAGAGAAAATTAAACTTACTTTTTTATTTCTTTACTTCTCTTCCTTTATTAATGTGTAATCAAACATGGGAAAATAAGTCGAATTCCTTTCGCTTCTTCCATGTGAACCAAACATGGGAAAATAAGTCAAGGTAATGTATTTTATCAAKCAATTAAGGCTCATAATTAATTTGCAAAAATATACCRATGGCACAGCAGCACAACATTGCACGCATTGCGTGCCTAAAGTGCTAGTACTACTACTAATATAAGGAGGGTTTGTTTAATTAATAAGCAAGTTGTGACTTCTCGGCCAAAGACAAAGCGTGGTTTGGGCATTTGTCAACATGGTCTTTTTTTATATATTTTTTTTGACAGAGAGTAAATAGGGTGCTTAGTTCTCCATCTTTTAGCTAGCAAACTATAATGGTATCACAGCTAGACTAATTAGGGTGGTTTGGGTATTTGACAAACCTCTAATGGTATATGCTTAGTCTAATTAAATAATAGATCTGGTTTATCTAATATGATATGCTTTTTTTTCTCGAGAATCTAATATGATATGCTTAGTCTAATTAAATAATGGATTTTGTTGTAGCATGTCGCTTGACAAACTAGAAGATTTCCTCTGCTGCAGGGTTGAGAGATGGGTGGAGTCTTCCCGTTAACGCTACTCCAAGGGAGCTGACCTTGGATTGGAATCTCGAGATGGCTTGGCTCTTCAGGTATCTCGTGGCTCCTTAGCACCTGCAAGAAGGAGAATAATCCTTTTCGGATTATCTGCCCTCCGATGCCTAAGTAAGTAAAGGAAGGAGGAAAATAATAAATGCGATTGAATGTAGAGAGAAGTTAGAGAGAGAAACGTCTATACTTGTTTAAGTTTGAATAAATGCTCTCAAGAGTATGGAAATTGTGTGTAAAAATGAGGTCTCCCATGGGGTATTTATAGGCATTTGCCTTGTCCCATGGGGGCCTTGATGTGTGACACTTGTCACCATCTCAGGCGTTGTTTTCGTCTGTTCTACTTGCTCAAGCAGTTTATTTTACGGCGCTCGATCTGTTCAATTGATCTTGTACGATCGATAGGCCACTTAGCTTCTGACACGTGGCAGGCTAACATATTGACATTTGGAAACGAGGTTGTCGTTGAGTTGGACTTTGGGCCCAATCGAATGCTGATACGTGCCATGTGAATTCTACGTGCCACATCATTTGCCCCTCAAAGGCTTCTAACGCAATTTGGTTGYAAGGGTTTGATTTTAGCTTAATTGTCGAAGTTGGAATCTTGGACACCCCTCGATTTTCAAGCCCTTTTATTGGGAAATGGTGCATGTCTCGATATAATACCACCCAACATTTCTTGGGAATCGTGTAGGCCACTTTGAATCATCTTCACAACCTTCTCCCTTCTGTCCTTATGTTGTAATGCCATCATAAAAGACTTCAATAAAAGGGCCTAGGCAATTTGTTGGTAACATCCATCTCAATCAGAAGTCTTGCGGTGTTTATGGAATTATTATAGCAGGTTGGTGGCTTTTGGGCACTTGAATGTCATTGGAAAATAACTAGTGGGTCGATTCAATCCACCATAAATCCCTCCTTTGGGCCCAAAGCCCTAGGCCCATAAGACCCTTACACTTCTTTTCTTTTTCTTTTCCTGCTCAAACCAACGGTTCGAAAATTCAAAATTGAGGCCCATTTAGCCCTAATTTTTTTTCCATAAATAAGGAGGGGAGAGGAGAGCGAAAAAGTTGTTGAGTTTCATTTATTTCTAAAATCTCTCTCTTCTCTCTGTAGAATCCTTTCTTTCAGATTCTCTCTCTTCTTCGAGTTTTGGATAAAGTTTGCAACAGTTCGCCTTGCAACTCTTCGTTCGTAGACTTCTCCGACGTTACTTCTTCGGTTCAACAGTTAAGGTATAGTTTTCCTTCAAATTTTTGATTTTTTCTGCTTCTTTCTTATAAAGTAATAAACAATGGCTRCGTCTTCTTCTTCGAGCCTAAATAAGTCGGATGTTGCGGGCTTCCAAGAGCCRWGGCCAACATCACCAGGATTTGTTYAGACCRAGGGTTCTTCGATTCCCCAATCTTATACTTGCGAACCATTAATCAATAAGTGCCCAACTCCAYTTACTCTCCCTATGCAGGAATTTACAATGCCAAGGGTGAAACAAACTGKTTGGGTTCCAGGTATTACTAGACGCGAAAGGGAGATGGCTGGAGAAGGGCCTTCTTCTTCGCATGTTGATAGTGAAGATCCTGAAGGTATAATCCCCGAAGCATTTGATCTAGATGTTTCTGAAGGGGTTTTTATGTAGAGAAGGGTTGAGAGTAAAGAAGTTGGGTGACTTGAGCAAAGGTGCAAAGAAAGAAGAAGAAAAGGACCAGCAGCAAAATGGCTTGGAGCCACCTGAATGGCTTGGAGCCATTCTGGTGGCAGGGCGCCATTTGAGTGGCGCCAAGCCATCTTGGTTCTGTTTTCCTTTAGCCTTCAGATCAGAGCCAAATGGCGAGGCGCCATTTTCTGAGCGGTGCATGTGCTCTGTTTTAGTGAAGCAAGAGGTGGCTCTTGTTTCATTTGTTGTCAAGCTTGTAGACTTAGTTGGTGATGACTACTTGTTCTAAAGCTTGAGGTGTCATCTATTGAAGCTCCTTTTCCTCTCTTATACATAAGGAAACATGACATAGAAGTAAAGATCATCCAAAAGAAATACATGAGAATCAAGTCACAACAAACTCACTCTAAATTGTAATCACTTAGCTTTAAGGTTGAGATAGTGTTAGGTGTTTGATCCTAAACTTMTAAACATTGATTGTAAGTGATTTGTGAACAATTGTAGAGTGTTAAGTAGGTTGGATACTAGTTGATTACTTTCACAAGTTATAATCTTTAGGTTTAAGATTAGGGGAGCTTGTGTGAAGCGTATTGCAATGGTATGCCATTGATACTTGGGAGTTGTGATTATTTTCTCCTGTTCTTCATCTTCAATTTAATCACATAGTGCGTAGGTGGGTTTTTTCTCCCGGAGTTCGGGTTTTCCCACGGTAAATCTTGTCCATTCTTACTCATACTTTGGTTTGCTTGCTTAGATTGTAGTTGTTGTTTCTTTGGCTTGTTGTTTGTTAGTGTGAGTATATTGCAAATTGGTTAGAACACTTGTAGTCGATCCTAACAGTTTCGACCGAGGACGTTTTTGTAGACCCTCCTCCAAAACCTCCAGTACCCATAAGGACTCGCGAATTGAATACCCTAGCCTCGAATTTTTTGTGGTTCGCGAAGGATAGATACAAGAGCTCTTTGCGAACAAAGTAGAATACAGTGCCCTTCTTGGGATAAGGGGGCCTGGTATCGAACTTATAATCCCTAAGAAGGGAGACAGAATAATTGACGCCCCTGAAGGGTCCTTCCCCATTTACAAGGATGTTGCTGACCTTGGACTTAGGGTTCCTATTAGGAAATTCTTTTACCATCTACTCCAGGCTTATGGAATAGGCCTTTCGCAACTAACTCCTAATTCNATAAATAAGGAGGGGAGAGGAGAGCGAAAAAGTTGTTGAGTTTCATTTATTTCTAAAATCTCTCTCTTCTCTCTGTAGAATCCTTTCTTTCAGATTCTCTCTCTTCTTCGAGTTTTGGATAAAGTTTGCAACAGTTCGCCTTGCAACTCTTCGTTCGTAGACTTCTCCGACGTTACTTCTTCGGTTCAACAGTTAAGGTATAGTTTTCCTTCAAATTTTTGATTTTTTCTGCTTCTTTCTTATAAAGTAATAAACAATGGCTRCGTCTTCTTCTTCGAGCCTAAATAAGTCGGATGTTGCGGGCTTCCAAGAGCCRWGGCCAACATCACCAGGATTTGTTYAGACCRAGGGTTCTTCGATTCCCCAATCTTATACTTGCGAACCATTAATCAATAAGTGCCCAACTCCAGTTACTCTCCCTATGCAGGAATTTACAATGCCAAGGGTGAAACAAACTGCTTGGGTTCCAGGTATTACTAGACGCGAAAGGGAGATGGCTGGAGAAGGGCCTTCTTCTTCGCATGTTGATAGTGAAGATCCTGAAGGTATAATCCCCGAAGCATTTGATCTAGATGTTTCTGAAGGGGTTTTTATGTAGAGAAAGGTTGAGAGTAAAGAAGTTGAGTGACTTGAGCAAAGGTGCAAAGAAAGAAGAAGAAAAGGACCAGCAGCAAAATGGCTTGGAGCCATTCTGGTGGCGGGGCGCCATCTGAGTGGCGCCAAGCCATCTTGGTTCTGTTTTCCTTTAGTCTTCAGATCAGAGCCAAATGGCGAGGCGCCATTTTCTGAGCGGTGCATGTGCTATGTTTTAGTGAAGCAAGAGATGGCTCTTGTTTCATTTGTTGTCAAGATTGTAGACTTAGTTGGTGATGACTACTTGTTCTAAAGCTTGAGGTGTCATCTATTGAAGCTCCTTTTCCTCTCTTATACATAAGGACACATGACATAGAAGTAAAGATCATCCAAAAGAAATACATGAGAATCAAGTCACAATAAACTCACTCTAAATTATAATCACTTAGCTTTAAGGTTGAGATAGTGTTAGGTGTTTGATCCTAAACTTMTAAACATTGATTGTAAGTGATTTGTGAACAATTGTAGAGTGTTAAGTAGGTTGGATACTAGTTGATTACTTTCACAAGTTATAATCTTTAGGTTTAAGATTAGGGGAGCTTGTGTGAAGCGTATTGCAATGGTATGCCATTGATACTTGGGAGTTGTGATTATTTGCTCTTGTTCTTCATCTTCAATTGAATCACATAGTGCGTAGGTGGGTTTTTTCTCCCGGAGTTCGGGTTTTCCCYCGGTAAATCTTGTCCATTCTTACTCATACTTTGGTTTGCTTGCTTAGATTGTAGTTGTTGTTTCTTTGGCTTGTTGTTTGTTAGTGTGAGTACATTGCAAATTGGTTAGAACACTTGTAGTCGATCCCAACAGTTTCGACCGAGGACGTTTTTGTAGATCCTCCTCCAAAACCTCCAGTACCCATAAGGACTCGCGAATTGAATACCCTAGCCTCGAATTTTTTGTGGTTCGCGAAGGATAGATACAAGAGCTCTRTGCGAACAAAGTAGAATACAYTGCCCTTCTTGGGATAAGGGGGCCTGGTATCGAACTTATAATCCCTAAGAAGGGAGACAGAATAATTGACGCCCCTGAAGGGTCCTTCCCCATTTACAAGGATGTTGCTGACCTTGGACTTAGGGTTCCTATTAGGAAATTCTTTTACCATCTACTCCAGGCTTATGGAATAGGCCTTTCGCAACTAACTCCTAATTCTTGGGTGCACATCTAGGGGTACTTTGCAACTTGCAAGGCAAGAGGGTATTCCCCTTCGGTTCGAGTCTTTGTGCGAATGCACACTTTGAGCAAGAACAAGTGCCTTTATGGCTGGTATAAACTGGCCAATCGCGAAGGTTACATGAATGCCTTCGACAAACCAAATAAGTTTAATGTCTGGAAGACMGATTTTTTCTACGTTCGCACCGTCGAGGAAGGTGCAGCCAAMATTTTCTCTACTTGAACAAGGACTCCCAATTCGGTTAAGTCTCATGAATTGGGGACCCTTACAGATAARGAAGAGAAGCGAATGAAGTATTTTACCACRAAGCCGGTGGTCCTCAGTGATGGAGCAACCAAGGATTTTATCCCAAATAGGGGTGAAACTAAATCGGTTTAAAACGGAATACCAAATGAAACCYAACCGTATTAAAAATATGGTTRGGTTTTTTKAAAAATTTGGTGCGATTTGGAGTCAAATTTTCTGAAAATTCGGTTTTCGGTTTGGAGTCGATGTGAGAGAGGAAAACCAAACTCCAAACCATACACCATATTATTAAAAGGGCTTGTTTTAATTTAGGCCCAATGGTCCATTTGCTCTATTAACTCTCTAAAACTTAACTTTGTTGTAAAGTTGTTATTCTATTTGAAACTTTGTTTTGGACTAATCTTGAATTTGTTATTGTAGTTGCATTAAAATTGTAGCATTATTTAAACGTAATTTTTATTATGCTAATTGAATAAAACACCCATAAACCAAACAAACCAAACCAAACAATTGTATTTAAGCGTCATTGAATTAAATATTGTTTATTGGATCGAAGACTAAAACCAAATTTCGTTTGTTTTGTTTGAGTGAATACATTCTGTTTGTTTGAGATAAATTTTAAAAACCAAAAAAATGCGTTTTAGTTGCTATATCAACCGCCAACCAACTGACCCAATACCAAAAGTAACGGCTCTCCTTTTTATCGAGTTTCTCATCAAGAAAGACTTCTTAGTTTCTCCCTACTCGATGGCACTAGGGAAGAAAAAGTAGCTCGTTTTCTGATTTAAACGTAGACTCTTTTAGCAACCCTTGTTTTTACTTTTTTGAGTTGGTGCTACAACGCTTGCCAACTCAAGAAAAAGGCAAAATGCTTGAAAGACAATGAGCTCTTCCTGTGAGGCAAATAAAACTGAAGAAAAAACAAGATAGTTTGGATTTCTACATATCTTTTTCTGTATAGGAAACTTGCGAACTTCACTTAAGTGTCTATGATTTCCCATTTAGTCCCTCTAGTAAATTTCCTTACATCTAACATTCTATGGGGAACTTGAACGACCTTATGTCTCTACTATTTCTTCGCAATTTCTCCTTCGAGGGTTTTCCTTTATGCATGATGGGGGACTGCGAACGGACCGTCATGATTTCATATATTATGCATTGTCAAATCAGCATAAGCCTTAGCTTCCATCATGTTCCGAACTACATACAAAGCTACTCTGGTTTCGTTTGCATAATTTTGAGTGCATTCCCCTTGGCATTCGAGGAAAGGTAGGGTGCACTGATGTACCTTCTCAACTTCTTAGGCTATTATTAAAAGCGATGCGAAGCCTTAATAACTAACCAGGCTCCAACTACACCACAATGTTTATCTGAGTTCGTTCGCAATTACTCATGTGTATTCTCCTTGCCCATTTGAAAGGAAAAGTGCAGGATGCACTGAGGTGTAGCTTCGCAACCTCCCTTGGCCAGTTAACAAAGGAAAGGTGCATGATACACTGAAGTGTAACTTCGCAACTTCCCTCGGCCATTTTGGCGAAGGGAAAGCGTAGGACATTCTGGAATGCAGTTTCGTAACTTCCAGTTGTATGTCTCTAATACTTAGAAAAATTTTACTTGTTGTTTCAGGATCTTCCRAAGCCTTCGACGGCCGTTCTTAAGATTTGAAGGAGAGAGGGGCGAAGCAAAAAGACCACCAAGGATGCTTCTCTGGAGGCGGTGAGGGTCGATTCAAATGACCCTGGCGATGCAGAGAGGGCTTCGGCTACTCCTGTGTCCAAGCTCAGCGGATCCCAGGCTGGTGCGAAGAGGAAGGCTTCTTTGCAGGATACTGAAACTTCATCAAAGCAACAAAAACCTCTTTCGGTTTCTCCCATTCGGGAAGTGCCCTTCGCCGGTGATCCTGTTGAGCATCTTTCTTATGCGACCACCTATGAGCGAAGGTCTAAGAGTTCCCACGATACTCCCCTTCGTTTTACCAAATATCCTTTAAATTTTGGTGATGACACAGAAGCAATCAACCAAACTCCTGACCTTCGTCCTAACGATGAATATACCGAATATGTGGACATCGAAGGCGACGGTGACGAAACTGCTGGTCACCGCAACGAAGAGTTTCAGCAAACCGTCTTCCCCAACCATGAGTATGTGAACAACATTGAAAATATTGACTTCTCAAAATTCAATGTTGGCGATGACAACATTATCCTATCTCTGGTGTCTCTACCATTTCCCAGGGCTTCGCGTCCTGCTGTGTAAAGCCCGACAAAGATATCCATCGCGGGCTGAAGCAGTTCTTCGCCAAAAAGCATCCCAATCTAGCCAATGACTTGGCTGATGAAAAGAAGAAGGATGTTGTTTGGATTGAAGAAGAAGCTGAGCGGTACCTCAGAGCTTCGCAGAATTTTCCTGCTCCTCGCAAGAGGAAAATGATTAACGAGATGGTGAAGTGTGCTCCACCAGATTACTTGGACACTCTGCGAGGCCTGGACGGGGGTTCTGCTAGAGCCATCGAGGGGTGTTTGGCTGAGGTAAAGTGTTTTTCTTATTTAGCCATATTTTGTTATTCCTTTTGCTTTACTTTAACTATGCATTATTCCTTTGCAGGCCATGGTAAGAGTCGACGGACTTGCAAAAGAAACCCTTCTCTACCGACGAGAGGCGAAGTACAAGGAACTGTTGTATCAAGAGGCCAGTGACTACCTCGCTCAACAGTCTACTGCGATTGCCTTAGACAACTCCGAAGCCAATTGGAGGTTGTTGCACGAACTTTCTGAAACCCAGCGGAGCTATTCCCAAGCCCTTTGAGCTTACAAGAAGGTCAAGGATGAGCTTCTAAGTCTTCAAAAAGAGAAGGCAAAATCTGTTGTAGAGGAGAAAACCCGGTTTGATGCAGCAGGTCCTACGAAGGTGAAGGCGGAGGTGGAATCCTATCAAGCGCCGAAGAGCTTCGTTTGGCGAACGAGGCCGCTTCAACCTCATCTAATTCCCTTACCAATCTTCAAACAGAACACTCTTCCTTGCAAGAGGAAGTGAAGACAAAGGTGACCGAAGCAAAGGAGAAGGGCATCAACGAAATGAGGGCTCTTGTTGCGGAGGCTTGGGAGTACATGCCTATCAAGGAAGATTATCACTTCGCAGTTCTCAAAGAGCGTCTCAACTTTGGTTAGGAGTGTGCTTGCGTCGATAAACTGCCTTCTCCTTGACCCGAAAAGCCCACGCCTTCGTTCGTTTACGTGTTTGAAGATGAAGATGAGGCATAGCACCTTTGCTCTTCCCTCTTCAACTTTTTGTGTCATTTTCCTCAGATGTAAAATTAACTATCTTTTTGAGAATTTGTGATGTAATCTAACAATCTATTGCTTCGCCACCTATTTATCCTTTTTGTAACACACTTTTGGGTACTTTGTCACCTTCTGCTATAAAATCAGCAACCTTGCAGCATCCCTATTTATACTCGTGTATTCACACTTCTGTTTTGTCTTACTTCCTTTTCTTTTTTTTGGTTCTTCGCATCGCTTCTTTTTGCTTTGTATATATACTTGCAACATTGGATTGGTTGCGAAGAGATACATAACTCCGTAGTCTTCGCAGCATCGAAGTTCCTTTACATGCATACCTTTGCGAAGAGAAATAGGTGAATACACTGGAGTGTACGTTCGTACCATCCCTTTGATCACCACGTTAATAATGCGAAGTAGAATAGGTATATACACTATAGTGTACGTTCGCAAAATCCTCTGGGTCCTCGCTCTTGTCTCTTTCATACGAAATCACCAAGTTTATAGATTTTAAAGAATTGATTCACTTGAGTTCTAATAGGGGTGTCCAGTCAATCAATCATACTAATTGCCCTTAAACTTGGAGTTTGAGTGAATCTTTCCAATAAACAACATCTGCCCTTCGCAAATTCAAAGATGCTTGCCCTTCGCAAGTTCAAGAATGCCCTTCGTAGGTTCATGGGCATTCGCCCTTCGCACATTTATGGCCGTTTGTTCTTCGCGAATCAGGGGTTGTTTGCCCTTCGAATTTTCGTGAACATTTGTCCTTCACGACTCATGGGTTGTTTGCCCTTGAATTTTTGTGGACATTCGTCCTTTGCGAATCATGGGTCGTTTGCCCTTCGCATTCTTGTGGACGTTTGTCCTTCGCAAATTTTGGGCCGTTTAACCTTTACTTATTTTATGTCTCGTTTATAGACTTAGCTGATTTAATATGGATTTTATTTTCCGTGAATCTTATCATTTACTAGGTAAATTAATTTAACTTTTGAAATTGATAAGGCCATGCCTCACTTTGAGAGACCCCACTTGCTCTAAGGAGTGAATTTGTCCCTAATTGAACACACACACAGAATTTTGAAGTAAAAAGTATTGAAGGCTTTCATTCAATCTTCAAAAAATTACAAGGCCGCTTGGCCAGTTTCTGCTTATGTTCTTACACTTGTAGTCT
>SNQN01001100.1:36496-86648 GCA_008642245.1 Bassia scoparia
TATTGGGGCATTTGTGCCATCATCTCTTCTTACCTTCAATCGCTAACACAGGTCTCAGCCCGCAACACCACTCCTTGATATCATGTGAACACCTACCAATCGCGACCATGCCTCCACCTCACTTTGGGGCTCATCTTCGGCCATTAGGTTTTTTTTCAGGAATCCGTTCGCCATGAGATTCCCTTCCCTTCACCTTCCTTCCACCCCTCCTGCACCTTAGCGATACCCTGTTCATCTCTAAGGCGTACAAAACAACTCTCCTAAACCATACCCAACCACCCCCCATCCCTTATCGGAATTTTGCCATACTTGCCACTCCTCTCCCTCTAGTGTCCAACTCAGCTTTGATCGGTGCGCACCGATCTCACTGTTTACATCCTCCCTGCCCTCGCGAACCCCTCCTCTGCCCCCACCCCCACACCCAAACCCTCATACTGAAAAGCATCATTGAGATATCATATCTACACCCTAGCGAGTGTCACGAATCTGAACCTTTTTCCTTACTTCCATAAGCCGTTCCTTTTGTGACATTTCTATCTTTCCTCTATATAACTCCAATGACTAGCCTGCTTAATCTTGTCCCATGACCCCCACCAAACCTCACCAAAATACCTGTCATCGCTTTGATCGCGCTCCTCCCCCCGCCCAGCCGCGCCCCCCGTCCACCCCTCCCTCCTGCCCCTTCCCCTCCCACCCCCACACCCCCTCCTCCTCCCGCCCCTGCGCCCTTCCTCGCCCTCCCGCGCCCTCCTCCCTTCTCCCTCCCCACTCCCATTACACCCGCTCCCCCCACCCCCCTCCCGCTCCCTCTCAATTTGCCACTTCGCGCCACCCCTATCACTACCCACTCCCCCGACATCCAACCTCCATCCCCCCCCCCCCAGCCTCCCACTCCCTCTCCCCTCGCAACGCTCCCCCCGCGCACTCCGCCCGCCCCTCCCTCTCACCCCTCCTCCCCAACCCCACCTCCCCCCCCTCCACCCCACCCCCACCCCCCTTCCCTCCACACCCTCTCTCCCGCTCGTCTCTCCTCCCCACTCTTCTCCCTCCTCCCCATGCTACCTCACCCTCCTCCCTACCGCTTGCGCGCTCCCACCACCCATCCACCAACCTGCCTCTCGCCTCACACCACCCCACGACACACCACAGCCCTCTCATTCCCACCAACGCCTCACTGCGCTCCCCCCCTCCATCCTGCGCCCCCCCCCCCAACGCCCCCGCCTACCACCCACCCACCCCTCTTCGCGACCCCTCCGCCCCCTATGAGCGCCCGCTCCACCACCCTCCGCCCCACCCCCCCCCCCCACCCTCCCTCTCCAACCAACGCTCCGCCCCACTCGCTCCGGCCTGCAGCCGTCGCCGCCTCAGCATCCGAGCCTCCCCCCTGCCCCCACCTAGCCCAGGCCCCATCACCCCCTATACCTGCCCCTCCCACGTCAGCTACCTCTCGTCCCACACAGCACATCCAACCTACAGAGCCGCGAAATTTAGATATAATATAAGAGAGAGCATGAGACACATCAAAGAATTGAGCAAGAAGAGACTATTTATCCGGCAAGGGAGACATGAAACAATCCTCCCACTCCGATCACGTTGAACGGGTACCCGCATCCTTAAGTTCTGGTTAGCATTCACTTCGGTGATAAACACCAAACACAAAACTTCGGTGGAACGAACATCTGGTTCTATAACCTCTAAGGGCCTCTGTATGATGCCTACTGAGTTGTGTTGTATGTCCATGAGTTCCGGGCGATGTGAGGTCAAGTACTAGAGGAGTGGACCCGTCAAGAATGCTCATCTCCATTAGTAGCTTGGCTTAGCTTCTTCGCCTTTTTCTTTTTAATGATCCTCCTATATCTGACTCTCAACTTGCTCTTTTCTCTGAGGATTGCTCCACATCCATTGAAGAAGCCTTCACGTCTGACTTCTCTCCTTCAATGAGTACTCCAACATCTTTCTCTCATGGTTCTTGGAGACACTTCATCATCATTCTTCAGTATGAATCGATAAGCACCATTGTTGATTGACGTCTTGTTGGCAAAAGAAAGAGGTTTAGATATGACGATACCTCCTAACCTGACTCTTCTCTCGTTTGATAGAACAATCTGAGTCTCGACATGCTTTCCTTGTCTACGGGAGTAGGTCATGTCATTTGGTAGTCTTGAGCTAGGCACCATGGGAGTGCTATATTCCATGGCTTGAGCTTGCAGGAGCTTCACTACCTTTGGCCTTGGTCTTCCCTCACGCATGGCTTCAAGCGTGCTTCTCTTCCTTTAGGCTTGGAGCTGATCCTTCATGTCTTATCTGTTTGCAAATCGTCCATTATCTCAGACACCCTCGCGCCTATTTCTTCCTTTAATATCTCACGTGTACATAGCTACCATCCAAGTCTTGGAGGGAAACTCTCTTCCCACATAAGTACCCAATCTTCTACATCTTGAAAGACAGAGTGATCTGATGGTTCTCCCCATTGGATGCTTCCTTCTCAGAGGATGGTGGAAAGTATTCCTTCCTTGTTTGGTTTTATCATCCCTGAAGCTATTTCTTGAGTTGCTCCCATAGACGGCGCCAAATGTTGTAGCAAGTCGCTTGGCAAACTACAAGATTTCCTCTGCTGCAGGGTTGAGAGATGGGTGGAGGCTTCCCGTTAACGCTACTRCGAGGGAGCTGACCTTGGATTGGAATCTCGAGATGGCTTGGATCTTRAGGTCTCTCGTGGCTCRTTAGCACTTGCAAGAAGGAGAATAATCCTTTTCGAAWTATCTCCCCTCCGATGCCTAAGTAAGTAAAGGAAGGAGGAAAATAATAAATGTGATTAAATGTAGAGAGAAGTTAGAGAGAGAAACATTTATACTTGCTTAAGTATGAATAAATGCTCTCAAGAGTATGGAAATTGTGTGTAAAAATGAGGTCTCCCATGGGGTATTTATAGGCATTTGCTTTGTCCCATGGGGGCCTTGATGTGTGACACTTGTCACCATCTCAGGCGTTGTTTTCGTCTGTTCTACTTGCTTAAGTAGTTTTGCTTAAGTAGTTTGTTTTACGGCGCTCGATCTGTTCAGTTGAACTTGTACGGTCGATAGGCCACTTAGCTTCTGACACGTGGCAGGCTAGCATATCGACATTTGGAAACGAGGTTGTCGTTGAGTTGGACTTTAGGCCCAATCGAATGCTGACACGTGGCATGTGAATTCTACGTGCCACATCAGATTTATTTTATCGAAGCCCAAAGCAGCAAATCAACCCCCTAACTTGCACCAATTGTGCAATGTAGCACCTTAGTTTTTATTTGGAGCAAATCACCTACAATTTCCAATTTAGATACAATTTAATCAATTTAATCTATCTATTTCACTATTMATTGCAAAAATACAATCCAAATATATTTAATAATTCAAATACATGCAATTAAATACTTTTGTAAATTTAATATAAAAATAAAATAAATATTTTAAAAATAAGATTATTATTAATTTTGGGTGAATTGCACCTAATTTTAATCTTAGGGGGTTGATTTGCACTGATTAAACCTAAGGGGTGATCCTGCATAATTGATAAGAGTAACGGGGTTAATTTGCTACAAACGCCGTCCATTAAGGCAAGGAGAGTATGATTAGCTCTTTGCATATTAGCATCAATCATCAACACTTCAGACTGAATGCCATCACCATTAAGATCCATAAAAAACAGAAGGCCCTGCACCTTTACCCCCCCCCCCCCACCAGATTCACCAACAATTTAGTAAGAGGAGTCAGTCTCCTCTAACCCGATGGACACCTCTTCTATCATTGTTTTAAAGGGACCAGAGGGCTCTTCAGTGTGAAGATCACTGTTCCATGGCACACCCTTACCCCAAGCCCTCTGAAGCCTCATCATATTCCTCTTCCCACCTTACTCCCTCTCCTGAGCAACCCTCTTACCCTTAATAATAGTCAATCTCTTGGCTTTCTCAATAGCATCCACCGCCAACTTCATCTCGCTCCTCCCTCCCAATGGCTGAAAAGACAACACACTAACACCCTCTTTTCTCCCTCAGAAGTCACTCCTTTACCTGGCCTTCTCCACCTTCACAGTCTTTCCTCTTCCTGTCCTGGCTCCGTTAACCTTCTCAACCATCACAACCTTACCCCTTCCCTTCCTAGCCACCCCCTTAACGTTCTCCACCATCAAATTCTTACCCCTTCCCTTCGCAGCCTCGCCCTTGCACTTTTCCACCTTCARAGCCTTACCTTTTACCTTCCCAACCACCACTCCCTTACCCTTCTCCACCATTTCTCTACGCCTCACAGTCATCCTCTCAACCTTCCCATCTGGAATTAGTTTAAACCAAAGAAAATCCAAGGCACTGTTAAGAGTATCATATAARCTCACACAAGCGTCGAAGCCCAACCAGACAGTGGCTCTTCCACTAGCTTACTACTACAAACAAGGCAAAGAGGCCGGTTAAAAAAGGGCAAAGAGACCGCAAAACAACCAGTCTCTAGCTCACAGGGCAAAAGAGGACCGTGCTATGCTTATAACGGTCTCTTTGACCCCAATCTAAGAGAATGTTCTTACTTTAAATGCGTCTCTTTGATGCATCTAAGAAACCGTCACATCACACAACCGGTCTCTTACGTGAATTTAAAATTAAAAAAAAAACCACGTGAGGTGGGGATATATTCCTTTCCACCTCACAACAATGGTCAGTTAAACCAGTAATATATACACAAGATATAACCATAAAATTCATTAATTGAAACTCGACATATCTCAAATATTTGTTCACACAATATACAAATACTACATACCAATTTGAAGAATAAAGCCTAATCTTAAAAATTAATGGAAGCCTATAATAGTTGTACAAAAAGCCCATATAAATTATGGTTTCGCATTTATACATATATCCAAAATGCAACCTGAAAAAGTAGAAAACCCAAAAAAAAAAATAAAATTAAAGAACATAATCATTATTGGGTAGAGAAGAAAAAAATTCACACCTTGCAGCTAGATATATACAGAAGGATCAAATAAATGATTTAAACTCAATGGTAATTTCATACAAAACTTAAAATATAAAAAAAATACATCAGAAATATGCAGAGAGAAAATGAAAAAATAATGGAAAAGGATCTTACGCCACTAAATCTCAGGATTAAACAAACTCTATTCCTCTCTCTTTAATCATGTCTCTAACACTTAATCACCTACAAGACAAAATTCAAAAACCCATTTACATCAATATAACCTACAATCTGATTAAAGATTAACTGCCAATAAACACTCTATTATAATCACACCTAATAATTTTTGATTACTTAAATATTAACATTAATCACAAAACACCCCAAAAATCAATTTAAAAATCAATTAATATAAAAAAAACGAAAAAGAAAAAACAAAAATCAGAAAAAATAAATAAAAAGAAGAGAATCAAAAGGCAATGAACTTTAAACCCAAAAAACCCAAAAAAAAATGCAAAAAAAAACAAAAACTCGAAATCTTAAATTTAGAAAGCTAAAACTGGAAAAATTCAGATCAATACAAAAAAATCTTTAAAGCTTACCGTTGAGAAAATCTAGAGAAACCAGAAAAATCCCAAAAAAACTAGATTTATTAAGTCAAAAATCTTGTAAAATCTAGAACAATGCCAAAGAAACATAGAAAACAAAAAATTCTGAAATCAAGAAATCTAGAATAATACAAAAAAACATAGGAATCGAAATATCCAATAACTAATGAAAAAAACCCGATCTATGATCAAAAAAAACGAAAATATATAAAAACGAAAGATAGGATCAAAAAACAAAAAATGGATCAAAAACCAAAAGAATCATGCAAAAAAACAGACCGAAAATCAGACCAAAAATCAAACGAAAATCCTCTAAAACCTAGATCTATAAACAAGATTTTTTAAACTTATATCTATAAATCTAAGAAAAAGGTAACGAACAAAAGGGCAAAAAAAAGCATTAATATGAAGAAATTACCAATGAATTTCCTCTAAAAATCGAGCCGAAGATGCGAAAATCGAGCACCTTGCAAATGAAAATCCACTCCTTGCTAGAACGAAACTGATTTTTTAGATGGTGAATTTGTTTTTTGAGAGGAGAGAGAATAGAAATGGTGAGACTATTTTATGAGAGAGAGAAAGATGAGATGGTGAGGCATTTAATGAGAGGAGGGAGAAATGAAGAGTGTAGGTGAGTAATAATAATACAAGTATTTATAAGAGAGAGTAGTGGAGGGTAAGTAGTACTGGAGGGTGGCACGAAAATTACAACCAAAAAAAAAAAAAACCCCAAAGAAGCCGGTTTGTCATGGCCAAGGTTTCTTCTCCAAAATAGAGGGAGCCATTAGTAAAGAAGTCACATATTAAGAAATCGGTTTTAGTAACCGATCTTTTTTCACCACACTAAGAAACCGGTGACACAAAATAAACGTTTCTTATGTTAATAATCGACTTATCTAATATGAACGGTCTCTTAAAAACGGGTATGTTATCCAAATTTTGTAGTAGTGTAGTGAATTGTTCAAAAGTTGTAGCAAGTATATAAATCTCTAGGAAGAAATTGAGAACACGTTTCTCCTTTTCATCCTTGGAATTAAGGAAAACAGCAACGAGAGATCGCAAATCAACCATTTCGTTACCTAGAAAATTAGAGTTTTTGAGAAGATGAAAAAATGGGGAAAATTTGCAAAGTGGAAGAGAAGATCTGAAGCAAATTCAATGGTRTGCAAAGAATTCAGACRGAAARGAGTGAAATTGAGGGAAGAAATGGAGATTTTTCGCATAAGATGAGAGGAATTAATCGAGGGGAGAGAGATCTAGGGTTTGTCGGGTTTAAGGAGACAGATGATGATGAGTTGAAAGGGAGGGATGAAATCGYGGTTAAATGTAAAGAAATGGGTGGGTGAATTGAATGGGTAGTTAGGAGGGTGTAAAAATWTGGTGGGAATCATTAATAGGAGTGAGGTAAATTAGGATTTYGTTTTGTTTGATTAGGTGTTGGTTGGAAACTTGGAATAATTAGTAAGGGTAATGTAGTAATTTTTCTATTAAAAAGTTACCATATTAGGAATGAATTACAAGTGTTGCAAGGATWATGTTAAAAATGAAAATAGAAAGAGTTGCGAGAATTATGTTACGGAAGGAGTATATTGGTAACAAGCATTTGTTGGYACAGTAACAGTTTAATGCAATTTTGATTTAGTATTTGAAATAAGCTATTGTTTGTTAAACAAAATATCCCTATATGTATGCGATGCATGCATGCAATAATTTTAAAATATCTTTGTGATTGGATTTTGAAAAAAATAGAATTCATGATTATTTAATTTATGAAAAGAGTATTAAAATTTTGAAAAATAGCAATAATTATGAAGTACTATAATAGTAGTTCGAAACTATTACTCATATTTCATCATATCCATTCCATAATGATTAGTGCATTTTGTATTTAGGGGGAAAACTAGAAATATTGAGTTTAAAAATTAAATTGAAGAGAGAATGAGTAAATGACACAAAGTAAGGGAAAAAGGTATATCCACAATAATATTTAAAAAAATAGTAAAAGCATGTCCAAAAATAGAATAAAACACAATACACATACCATTATAAAAAAAGATCAAATGATGAAAGTGCATAAATCATTGTGGAACAAAGGAAGTAGTTTAAATTAGGAGAAAAGAATCATACTTGTATCTCTATAATATAAACCAAGGGGGAGCTATGGTGTCCCCCCAGGAAAATAAAATAACGCCCTAATGATTTTAATTAAAATGAAAAATAAAATGAATAATCTATCAATCAATTCAATTTACCATTTAAAAAAAACATAATATGGAATAATTTTTTGTCATATAAAAAAGTTGTCAAAAATAATATTGTTTAAAACTTTACAAAATTGTTGACACAATTATATACTATAATAAATTATAGAAAATTAATTGTAAAGGGTATGATTGAATAAATTTAATTTAGATGAAATGTAATAAAGGTCAATAATCATAATTGTCAATTTGTGATTTAAAAAACCTCCTGAAATCAAACTTTATTGCCAAATCAAGAAGAAAGTATATTTTAACTAAAAAGTAAAATTCGTTATAGCATTAATCAGCCAAAAATCTATGTGAATCAATGTATAAATTTGATATACTTAACACTTTTTAAATCATGTTCTAAGCTAATTTAATATGATATGAAGTAACAATACTTTTTATGAAATATGACAATTATCAAACAGAATTTTCACGATAAAAGGAGCATTTACTTTAATCATTACCTTTTAATATCCGCACGCATCGCGTGCAAAAAAAACTAGCAGTGAGAAAAGTAAGTTTCTCACACACATACATTTCTTAGTTATTGACTAAATTTATGTATTATTCTAATTTGTATCGATTGATCTTCCAATTTATGCTTATACACATTATTTTATTGATGAATTGGTTGATTGATTAATATTTCCTTTTTCATTAATTGATCGATTGATTAACATTTCTTTTATAATTGATGCTTGATTTTTTTTATTAATAGATTGAATGATTAATATTTGCATTTTTTCATCAACTGATTAATTGAATTTTTTTTTTTTATTAATTGATTGATTAACTTTTCTTTTATTGATGGATCGGTTAATGTTATCTTTTTTATTATTGATCAATTATTAATGTCTTTTATTGTTTGATGATTAATTTGTTTCTCTTGTTATTAATTGATTGATCGATTAATGTTCCTTTTTATTAATTAATTAATGTTTCTTGATTAATTAATGTTTCTTTTCCTATTATTTGATTGATCAATTAATGTTTAATTTTTTTTAATTAGGATTGATTCTTTTTTCTATTAATTGTTGCATTTTGATTAATTGTTCCTTTCTTTTAGTCGATTGACTATATGAAAATAAATTGAAATTAACCAATATATATAATCAAAGGGAGAAGGGGCATTTTTAGCTTTCAAGGTGGACTTCATCATCAGCCTCCCCCTTCCCTATATACGGGTAATAGAGATGATTTTGCTGTTTTGGCATGTAAATTAAGTTTTAGATGAAGGCTCGTGCACATTTCCCTTTGTTTTGTCCTATTTTCGAAAATATAATTCCTAAATGTTTTCCATTTATATCTTTTATATTTTTAACTCCAACTTTATCCACCTTTTATAGTAAAATGAACCATATTTATTATTATTCAAACATATCAAATAAAAGTTTAACCGATATCTAGCAAATTACTCCCTAACATTCACTTTCCAACCCACATCTACATCACATATTACTCTAAATTAAAAATTCAATAACTCTCTTCGATCTCAAGTAAGAATCTTATCAAATGCACAACCTCTTTTAATTAAGGAAAATTTCACAGAAATAATCCACCTTTCGGTGGCTTCCAAAAATAAAACCGATCTTTCGATTATCCCAAATAATCGCACTTTGATGTCGGTCTCCAAAAAGACCCAATGACTTGCAACCGGTTCTTCCGGTTAAAATTAATTAATTTATTTATTTCTTTTTTTAATCACCTTAAAGCTCTCTCCCTTTCTCTTTCTTCTTTCTCTTTCTCACTCTCTGCCACTAATTGAAACAGTTTATGCTTAGTTGATGCTTATGAAATCACAAAAGAAGAGTCGATACTACAGTTGGCTATCAATTGAAATTGCATTATTTGGAGAACCTCCTACTGTAATATAAGATTGTATTTGATAGACTTAGATCGCCTAATAAACTTTCAACCCCCTGAAACAGCATCCTGCCTTCCTCTGCACAACATTACAGAATTACAATAACTCAACAAAACAAGGAAGAAAACAACAAAGCAGTTTTTCAAATTCATTAAAATAAAAATATATCTAACATACATGATTGCAGGGACATAAGATAGACAGGGTCGTTGAAAGAAGCAAGAGTTAGAGCAAGTGTCATACGAGATTCAAGGTGAGATATTTGAGAGATAATTGGGATTAGATGAAAATGAAATGTGGAGGAAAGAGGAAGATGATGCGCTCTTCCCACTGCCATCTTCGTTACCTGTCTTCGAGTTTAAGGGTTGAGTAATGGATGGTGCGAAGCAGCAGAAAGCGGCGGTGTGCATTGCAGGGAAAAGAGGGTGAGTGAAAATTGAAGTGTGAGTGCGAATTGCAGGAGTAAGGTTGAAGGTGGTGTTGGTTTTGGCAGGTGTTGGTGTGGTGGTGAGAGGTGTGTATGTGGTGTGTGGTGGCGGTTGAGGGTGTGGTAGGTGGTGTGTGGTGGTGAGTGAGGGTGTAATTTAATTAAGATTAAATCTAATAAATTTAATAAATTTAGTTTTTAATTAATTACCTCAAATGAAAATGTGACAGCGTGTCAGATTAATTAAACAACAGGTCACTATTCCTCACCAACGGTTAGGGTGCATTTTTGAAGACAAGTCTCAAAGGTCGGATTTTCTGGAATAATCGAATGGTCGGTTATTTTTGGAAGACCACTAAAAGATGAGATTATTTTGTGAATTTTTCCTTTAATTAAAGATTGATTTTCTTAACTCTCTCCCTGATTTCAAATAAGAAAAACGAAAGGGGTGGAGGGAGTACTTCTTAACTCCTAAAAGTAAAGCTATAAATTTAAGCAAATTTTGGCAAATTATAAATGTAGAAGTAATCATATCAATAAATTTGTTTCTCGTCTAAATGTGTATTTCATTTAATATCATTTTTTTTAGATAATTACATTTTGAGTGATTTATGGTCAAGTTGAGTTTAAAAAACCATGCATAATGTATTGTGTAAATAAAAGAAAGACAAAGTAGTTAACTAAGTTGTATGATATCTCTATATATATTAAGGGAAGGGGGAGAAGATGGTGTCCCCCCCATTAAATGTCTTTTATACCCTTAATATTTTAAAAACTCATAAATTAATTTGCCTAAATTACCCTTTTACTATTCAATAATTAAATAGAAAATGCATTTATTATGTGTGTTAATCTAGTGAAAATGACTATTATTTCATATTAGATCGAAACATATATGGTATTGCTTTGAATTTCAAGTCATATTTATTTCAAAAATAATTACAATTACAATAAATTCTATTATTCATTAGCTATAAACAATTTAATTTGATATATACTATAAAACCATTTTTCATGGAATACAATTTTTACAGGTCTATGCATGCATCGCGTGCACATAAATCTAGTAATGTATGTAGATAAAGAGGGGTGTAGACAACTATTAAGTTTTGTGTAAATCGCCTCTAATTTGAAGGTAGATGAAATATAAAATAGAACAATAAAAGATAACGGAAGAGATCGTAAAAATGAATTAACCCTAATTAAGTAGGATGTGACCCAAAATAACAAATAAAAAGAATCAAAAGAGGGATTAAAAAACAATGACATTAGGAAAGGCGGGAAATTATCAAAGAAAATGATTATAATCGAAATAAATGTTAAATAATATAACAAGGAAAATGCCAAAAATGGAATATGAAGAGAGTGACTAAAGAATAGTAAGTTGAAAAAAGTAAATAACAAATGAGTTGAACATTATTAGGAACATATAACTATATAAGACCACCATTAACAATGGAAAATAATATACTCCGTACTTGTAAAAGGTTCATGGYTCATTATCACACTTTCTCCCTCATCCACATCGCCAAACATAACCATTTCATTTTGGCCTCTTAACCATGAACAAAAKTAAATGGTTCTTCGATTTTTTCCTTGCCCCACTTTATTTTATCCTTTAATTTATATCTTTATTACCAAATGATTAGAGTAATTAATTGTTATTAGCGTGATTAATTGTAACAAGCGTAATTTATTATTTATATTAAAATCGGGATCCTACCTTGGGTCAATTTGAGTGGTAGGATCGGATCGGTAAAATCTAATCYTAGAATCTTATTAATAGTTAAAATAACAATAAGATTATTAATATACAATAACATATATGCCACTCAGTGGTTAATGTGAGAATTTTGTAGTTCTAATATAAAAATAAAAGCTAAGTGTAGTTTCAAGTTTACTTGTAACTAGAAGCCGAAATATAATTGTTCATCATCTGGATAATGTGAGAATTTTGTAGTTTAGATTTTCGTTCTAATTAAAATTTTAAATTTATAATTTTATAATAGCAGTTCCGTATCGGATCATTGAATCATAGAATCGTATTGTGATCCTACCACTAAAAATTAAAACTCTCGTAGGATGGTATGATCTTACAAAATTAAGATTCTGTTATAGAATCGGATCGAAAACTCAATTTTGGATCGTAAAATCATAGAATCGTTGGATGAATCGAGATTTTGATAACTATGATTATTGTAATTTCGTGTTTTCATCTAAAACGTTATTAGCATAATTAATTATGATTAACGTAATGTATTCCAATTAGTGTGATAAATTATTAGCGTAATTTTTAGTGTATCCACCCGGTTCACCCTTTGGGCTAATCTAGATTCGAGGTTCAATTTTGGGTGGTTAGGTTCCAGTCTTCGTCCAATTGRTGTTGCGGGGAATTGAACYCAAGTTCTCCCTACCAAGTGCAATTTCAATCACCACATCAACAATAATCAGTTGGTAATTATTAGCGTACTTAAGTAGGACTAATGTAATTCACGATCTAAATAATAAAAAATATAATTTTATAATAAAGATCCAAACATAATTTCATAATAAATACGTATAATTCATTAATAAAATACATAATCTAATACACTTATTTGAATTACTAAAAAATAAGTAACAAATCCTATTGAAAAAAATACAAAGATATTTCTTATTTTGGTGTGCCCAATTTCACCAATATGCTCAACCAAATCGTTTAGTTGTAAATGAGCTTGTTGATCTTCAATCCTGTTCTTCATTGAACCTGTTTGCAAACAAAGTGAATTTGACTGTTAGAGTTTAGAGTTTGATGTTAGAGTTTTAACTTTTTCTATAGAGTATTGACTACTGATTTGACTAGCTGTTTATATAAATATGTTTGGTAAATTTAGCTGATTGATAAAGATGATAAATGTTGTATGATATGAAATGACTAAAAAACCTTATCAAACCAGGCTTTAACTACTCTCTAACTAAAGTAATTCTACTTAACCTACCCACTATTCTCTTTCTCTCCCCCACAACACTCACGCACCGCATCGAACTACACTATACCATTTCCCACTCACTTCTCCTCACCTCCACTCTACTACCATCTTTTTTCTCCTACTACCACCCCTTCTTACCAATCCACACACATCAACAGCAATGTTAACAACCAAAACAACCACCCACCATTAAGAATTGCAACTGATATGTATCTTCACTAAATCAAATAGATATAAGAATGTAGTGTTAAATAAGTTCCAATCTCAACACCGCTTACTTCTACTCCTACTCGTACTCGATCATCACAAGCTTCTTTCTTCTTCTTCTTTTTTCTTTTTTTTCTAATCTACAATTATGTGGTTCAATTTTGGATTTTTTCCAATTTTGTGGATTTGTGGCTCAATTCTCTTAAAAATTTGCTGGTTTTGTATTTAATTTGGAATGATTTCAATTCCCACTTTTCAGATTTTTTTTGAAATGTTATAGATCTATGTATAGTTTCAGTTACTAATAATGGCAATGTGGTCACTTAAAAATGAATTTGCAAAACTCTGAGCAAAAAATGGCAACCCAGCGTTTGGAAAGAGAGTTTTGGCCCCAAAACTCTCCAAAACTCTCTTTAACAAACACCACATTTAATGGTGCTTTGTCAACCTCTAAAATGGTTCAAAACCTCTTAAAAGCCCTCCATACTCCTATTGTGCCAAACAACCCATTGTAAATATATGTTGATATAACAATATGCTCATTCATACTCGAGATATTCATTGTTGTCCAGGCTAAATCAAAATCAGATACAATGTCATTTAAATATATCATTGCATCTCAACAATAATATGATGCATTTATGATGCATGTGACATAATCTGGAAGTAGGTTTACATCTCATGCAAGAGATGATTTCAATGTAGCAAATCGAGTTTTTAGCACTCTGAAAGTCGTCAACATCTTTTTTATTGCTTCTTGTGTGTGCGAACAATTTATCTTTCCTGTTTGAGGCTTGTAATTATTTCAAAAAAAAGTCTACTTAGGATAAATGTCATCAAGAGTAATACCCCTTGTTGTAGTTCGACCAAACAACAAAGTACTTGAGAACAATCGGAAGCCTTTCTAGTACAATCTTCTAACTCCAAAAGATAGATGAAGCACAATGAAATCGTTTGTTACCTGCTGGCATACCAAAAGAAAGATGCCATACCCATTAAATCTTAGCTTGATCAGCAACTGCTCTAAAAATAAGAGTAAGGTACTCTAATCTCTTTCCTTGATATTGTCCTTTCCATGCATTTGGGAAATTTCTTCCACAAAATTGAGTAAAAATACCCCACAAAATATAAAAACGGGTAAGCATATAACCAAGTTGTTATAGAAAACATTATACATAACATGCTCTTACATTGGAAATTAAATAGGTTATACAAAAACTGGTTTCCTACCATGTAGGTGGCCCAATTGCAAAATAAAAATCCGGTGAAAACATAACCGATGCAAATTTTTTTTAAAAAAATAAATAATAATTATGTTAGAATTAATAAACCTTTAAATTTTACAGTAGATTTTTTCAATACTTCTCACTTTTCATACAATTGTCAACCACTCTCTTGTTATTCTTTCTCTCTTCATTTTCCATCAATTTTCCTTTCTATTCGCACAATTTCTCTCAAATCTAGCAATAAAAACTTTTATTTGTTTAAAACATTCATTCACAAACAAGAAACTGTTTTTTATTGTTTGCTTGATTTTAGGATGAGATGCTTCGAAATTCTCAGTAAGTTCTTTGTTTTACTGTTTTCAATTTCGTTCTCTCATGCTTTTTTGGACCGAATAATCTATTTGCCTGTTTCTTGGTTTTCATTTTTCGTTTCTTCATTTTCGTTTACTAGATTTTCTTTTTAATTTGTTTTGGTTTTGAATACTATTGGATCTGTTTTTGTTTATTGCATTTTTTGGTATTTGTTCTTTCGTTTGTTTTCTTGTCTACTTATTCTAGCCTTTTTTTTGGGCAGATTCTACAAATTTGTTTATTTTTCGGAATTTCATATACTCAATATTTTAACTCTTAATAACTATTAAAACTTTGGTTTTCTTCGTCATTTCTATATTAGCGTTTTGATTATGATTTTTGCCTTTTTTATCTCCTTCATGATTTTATTGTTATTATCTTTCGTTTTTTCATTTCGGTTTTGGCGTTGTGGTTTCAGTGATTGGAAAAAGCAACTAGTAGGCGTGAACAAGGAGAATAGAGGTTGGGATTGATGATAAACTTCGGATCATCCATTCCTTGTCGCTTTGCTTGGCTCACTCCCTCAAGTGATGTGTTTGCTATGAGAGGAGAGGATAAAAGTCTAGAGAGTGCCTGCAACTTGGTTAGCCCGAGCCTCGCAACGCGCCGACCTTGCGATGGGGTTCCCTCTTGGTCAATAATTTGCTAGTGCGACTAATGCTTGATTTAGCTCAATGATATGTGTACATGTAGCAAATTGACCTTGTTACTCGAATGTGGCACATATTGTGGTGTGTGGAGTAAGGTAAATGAGAAGAAGATGAAGAAGTGGTCAGCCTAGGGACGTGTCCACTGCTCAAGGCGCGGCGCCTTCACCTGCTCTTTGGCTCTGTCGTGGAGATGGCGCGAGAGCGCGGGGCCCCCTTGGGCCGATTTGGCCAGTTTTACGCGGTTTGAGTCACTATAAAAACTCCCGTATTTCTTTTCTCTCTCATCAATTTCATAAAACACCAAACATAGCACACTAATATTGTTTGTCTTTGCTGCTGAAATTCTGTGGTGTTCATCAATTTTCTGGTTGTGGCAATTTGGCCAAAAGCATGAGTCTTTAACGAAGAAGAAAGACGGAAGAAGAGCAAAATTGAGTATCGTAATGAAGGATTGATTAGTTTAGAAAAGAATGAAAAGTTTTGTAAAAAAAAGGAAGAAACAAGTTGTGAAAGCTTGTAAGAAGAAGAAAGACTGCGAGAAGAAGTCAGCAGTGCAGGGAGAGAGTCAACGGTTAGAAAGTTCAGGGGAGTGAACAATAGCGCACTAACAGCAACTTACAGAACTCAATACATAGTTTACTTGTAGCAAATTAGAGGAGCGAAAGTAATGTATGCTTTGATTTTTAAAAAAGGGAATTACCAATGGAATTACCAACCACAATCGGTACCAAAGTGAATTTCCCTTTTTATTTTATTAATATCAAAGAGGACGAATTATTACCGTGTGTTCTCTGACAACACTTAAGGAAACAGTGATCTTAAAACTGGTTTCCTAATCAATCAAAAGGGGGAAAAAACCAGGGCCATTGATTTGGTAAATTGGTTCCCCTCAAAAATCAGGGATCAAAAAGAAAACCAGGTTTTTGAATTAACAACCTATTTCTTATGCCTAACCTAAAAAGAAAAACAAAAAAATAAAAAATGGCTCTTAACCCTAAAAAAAGGACGCAAATATAAATTGTGTTATTTGATGGTTGGGTCTCTTAACGTCATTGTTTAAATCGATTCCTTTTCTTAATTTTTTTATAAGTTAGTCAAATTAGGAAGATGCAATATAGGTTCTAGAAAACCCGATCCATTAAAAAAAGGTCTGGGTCCCAAAAAAAAACATTTAGGTTTTTCCCTAAATGGTCCAGATCGTGTTTCAAAGTCGAAATTTATATGTTTCAGCTCGGGTTCGAACCCCATTGTTACCCATTTTTATAATAAAAAAATAAATAATTAAATAAAAAATAATATTAAAATAATAAATAAAATAATAATTAATAATAAATAATAATAAATAAATTAATAATATAGAATAATAATAATAGAATATAATAAAATAATATAATAATAATAATTTAATAAAATTTTAAATTTAAATAATAACAATAAAAATATAACAAATAAATAATAATTTAATAATAATTAAATAATAAATAATAATAATAAAAAAATCAATAATTCCTAAAAAGTTTTAAAAATCTAAATACTTTTAACAAATTTACTTTTCATTTCTTTAATTTTTAGTTTTTCTCTCTACAATTTTTGGCAACTTAGTTGTAACTTCAGTTAGGGACTTTTAATGGTTATTTATAACATTTATAGTTATATATTTTTGAGTGTGTTTAAATAATGCTTTGAAAAGGTCATGCAAACCTATAAAATACGGACAAATACATTCTTAGATATAAAAATCGATAAAAACTATATAGCAAAGACATTATAAACCATTATAAGGACCCATGAACCGTAACCAGCACATTTGGTCGGTATCTTAAAAAATTCTAACCCAAGGTTGGATGGGTCTATAATAAATTAATGGAGGTTGGTTTTGTCTAGGTGACTCGACCCAACTCAACCCTATTGCATCTCACTCACAAGCATGCAATCAATGCTTCCAATCATGCCTAGAAATTCACGCAGTAGTTGCAATTCTACACAACATTTGCAAGTCATCACTATTTAAGGTCAGTAAAATCATCCTCCAATGTAGATGGACACTTCATAAATTTTCTAATGTCAACCTTGTGTACTTAACATCTAATGTCATTCAACTTGCACTAAATCATATAATCCTGTCTAAGCAAAGATGCAGTTGTGAGGGAACAACTAAGAACGACCGAAAATGCATCACTCCATTGATTGAAACAATACATTTAAATCCAATTCATCGATCTGAATAAGCAACTGAAATCGAAGTGTCTGAACAAAATACATCATACAAACGAACATGACATGCTTCTCGTCCTCTACACCGTAATGCTAACATCGAACGCAAACAGTCACACTATTTAACTGAATGAAACAAGGTATAGGAATTAGTAAAATATGACACACTCAATCATTTCATACATCTTACAATTTATAACTGTGGAAAATAAGCCAACTTCATATCACAGATATAAAGAAAAGAACATTAGTATTTAGTAGCTAATATGTTAGTTTGTAATGAATCAATACAACTAAACAAAACAAGCAAAATCATAGAGTGAAACAAACAAGAATTAAATCGACAAAAATGAAGACAAATAATAAACCAAAAAATATAACAATAAAGCAAAATGTTCAATAAATATAGAAAGATGAAATTAGACATAAAAAAAAATATTGAAAAAAAGCAAGCGTAATTAAAAGAGTACAAATTAAATATAAAACAAAACTCTGAACAATCAAAAAACTATCTCTAAATAAATAATGTATAATGTCTGCAAACATAGCAAAATAGTATCTAAAAGATTAAAAATAATAGTATTGAAACTAAATCATATTAATAAAAGCAATAACCTGCTAGAAAGTTCACAGATAATTATAACACATGACTAGCTCTCAACTAGGGTTGTTGGAAATTCCTAATCGAGGCTTATCAAATAAAATTTGTAAAACCAAAACCACTAACTGTGAGTAAGTAATGGGTCGAACCACAAGGAAGGAATCAAAAATAGTGCTCAAGTTTAAACTAACTAAATTGGTGAGAAAACAAACTTGAATTGAGAAATTTTGAAAGTTAAGCTAATATTGAACTAGAAACAAGACTTTGAAATCAATTAATGCTAAAACACCTAGGAGTTGCTAGTTATYCCGACTTATGCCCATCTATATAAAGGAATTTGTGCCAATCAAAGTATCATCTCAAATCCAACAAAGGGGTAATTGAAATTTTAGTTTAGCAATGTGGTTGGAATCATTTCCCAAGTCATCCAACTCTCCCAATTCACGCTTAAACCCAAGTGCCCTCAAGTCCTCACAAGAATTGAAAAAAAATGGATTAAACCAACACCCAAATCAATCCTCACAATCCCTTGCAAAGGATTGATTAAGGCACCTCTCACTTCCAAAACCTTGGGTGGCCAAATCCAAAGCAAGGTAAGGTAGAGAAATCACAATTTATGACAATAATGGTGGTTGGAATGAGTGTTGTATATCATCTTGACACTAAATAAGTTATAGATGGGCTTCCTAGCACTCCTACGCTACTAATCTACTCACAAACCATGTTTAAAAGTAAGAAATCATCAAAAGCAGAGGAAAAAAGACAAGGAKATAACCATGAAAATTAGTAATTTTGCAAACAACAAATATGGGTATTCAAGAAACAACGRTATACTAAGCCAAATTGAGCAAAACTACTACCAAAATCATCACAAACAATAGTAGAAGCTAATTATCAACAAAAGAACTCAAAAACCAAAAAGCAAAAAATAAAACCCACAAAACTTAGAAATTCGAAATTTAGCAAAAACAAGAAGTAAACAACATTAATAATAATAATATAATAAATATAATAATAAATAATAATAATATAATATAATAATAATAAATAAATATAATCCTAAAAGTTTAAAACTCTAATACTTTTAACAATTTAACTTTCATTCTTTAATTTATTAGTTTTCTCTCTACATTTGCACTTAGTTGTAACTTCAGTTAGGACTTTTAATGGTTACTTTTATAACATTATAGTTTATAGTTATTTTTTTGAAGTGTGTTTAGATAATGCTTGAAAAGTCATGCAAACCTATAAAATACGACAAATAATTTCTTAGATATAAAAATGCGATTAAAACTTTATATAGTCAAAGACCATTATTAAGACCTTATAAGGACCCATGGACCGCTAGACGCAGCATATTTGGGTCTGGGTCTAATTTCTAGACCCAATGGGTTTGGATTGGGTCTATAATAAATTAAGGGTTGGTTTTGGTCTAGGTGGACTCGCCCAGACTCAACCCATTGACATCTCTACTCACAATGCATGCAATCAATGCTTCCAATCATGCCTAGAAATTCACGCATGTATTTTGCAATTCGTAACAACATTTGCAAGTCATCACTATTTAAGCGTCTTTAATATTCATCTCAATTGGTAGATGCACTTCAGTAAATTTTTCTAATGTCAACTTGTAGTACTTTAACTTATCTAATGTATATCATCATAAGCGTTAGCAGCTAATCCATATGTCAATGCCTGATTGCTAGCTAGAGTGCGTTTTTGAGTGGAGACATACTAGACGACCGAAAATGCATCCCTCATTTGTTGAAACATACATTTGAATCCTTCATCGATCTGAATAAGGCATTGGGTAAATCGGATGTTCTGCAAAGTAGTCATTTAACAAACGAACATGACATTTTCTCGTCCTCTATCACCGTAATGGCTAGATCGACGCAGCGTTCAACTTGTTAAGTTGAGACAGGTTTGGGAAGTAATTGTAGATGACACTACCAATCATGTCATCTACTTCTTTGTCTTGTTGGGAAAAATAAGCCCTTCGTATCATCAGAGTTAAAAGAGGAACTATGGTTTAGCTAATGTTTAGTTTGTATGAATTCATAGCAAACTAACAAACAAGCAAAGTAGTATGGTGAACAAAGCAAGGAATTAAATCGACAAAAATGAAGAAGGAATTATATAATATCCAGATATACAATAAGCAATGTTCAATTAATTTGAATGGTATTAGCATAAAAAATATTTGAATGGTAATTTAAAAGAAAAGTCATTTAAGAATATAAAGTTCTGAAAATAAAATAATCTTCTAAATAAAATGTTATTGTCTGCATAGCAATTACTTGTTCTAAAAATACAAACTTTTTCTTGGGTTTTCATTTTTCGTGTTCTTCATTTTTCGTTTACTAGATTTTCTTTTTAATTGTTGTTTTTGGTTTTGAATATCTATTGGATCTGTTTTTGTTTATTTGTGCATTTTTTTGGTTGATTTGTCTTTCGTTTTGTTTTCCTTTTCTACTTATTCTAGCCTTTGTTTTTTTGGTCGATTCTACAGAATTTTGGTTTATTTTCTGGGAATTTCAATACTCATATTTTTAGAACTTTAATAACTATTAAAACTTTGTTTTTTCGTTGTTTTATATTAGGGTTTTTGATTTATTTGATTTTTTGGGCCTTTTTTTTATCCTTTCAGTGATTTTTATTTGTTATTATCTTTCGTTTTTTTCATTTTCTGGTTTTTGGCGTTTGAGTTTCAGTGATTGGAAAAGCAGACTAGTAGGCGTGGGAACAAGGAGGAGATCAGAGGTGGTGGATTGATGATAGAGCACTTGCGGTGTCTCTATTCCTTGTGCGCTTGGTGCTTGTGCTGCACTCCCTACAAGTTGAGTGTTTGCTATGGAGGAGGAAGGATAAGAGGTCGTGAGAGGAGGTGCTGCGAACTTGGTTAGCCACGAGCCTGCAACGCGCCGACGCTTGCGAGTGGGTTGCCCTGCTGTCGTCAATYATTGTGRTGTTAGTGCGCTTAATCATTGATTGTCGTCAATGATAGTGTTACTGTAGCAAATRGAACCTTGTTACTCGAACRGTGGCACATATTGTGGGGTTGATGTGTGGAGTAAGGTAGAAATGAGAAGAAGAGGAAGCAAGTGGTTCAGCCTAGGGGCACGTGMCGCACTGCTCAAGGCGCGGGTCGCGCCTCCACCTGCTTCGTTTTGGCTCMYTTCTGTGAWGGTGGCGCGYGGCGCGCCCCRTGGGCCGATTTGGCTATGTTTTACGCGGTTTGGAGTATCACTATAAATACTCCCTTATTTTCTTTTCTCTCTCATCAAATTCTCATAAAACACAAACATAGCACAATAATATTGTTGTTTTTGCTGCTGAAATTGCTGTTGTTGTTCATCAATTTTTTTCTGGGTATGTTGGCAATTTTGGCAAAAGCATGAGTCTTTAACGAAGAAGAAGACGAAGAAGCAAAATTGGAGAGGTGGGTATTAAGGTGATTACTGATTAGTGAAAGAAGATGAAAAGTTGTGAAAAAAGGAAGAACAAGTTGTGAAAGCTTGCTGAAGAAGAAGAAGACTGCGAAGAATGTCAGGCAGGTGCAGGGTGGAGGAGTCAACGGGTAGAAGTTCAGGGGAGTGAACAATTAAGCGCACTAACAGCAACTTAACAGAACTAATAACATAGTGTTACTGTAGCAATTAGAGGGCAAAAGTAATGGTATGCTTTGGATTTTTAAAAAAATAGGGGTACCAAATGGAATTGACCAAACCACAATGGTACCAAATGGAATTTCCCTTTTTTTTAATTTTATTAATAATCAAAGAGACGAATTATTACCGTGTGTGGTTTCTTTGACAACACTTAAGGAACAGGTTGTCTTTGAAAACTGGTTTCTTAATCAATCAAAGAAACCAGGCATTGATGGTAATTGGTCCCCTAAATCAGATCAAAGAAACCAGTTTTGATAAACAACCTATTTCTTATGCCTAACTAAAAAAACAAAAATTAAAAATGGTCTCTTAACCTAAAAGACGTGCCAAATATAAATGTGTTATGATGTGGTCTCTTACGTCATGTTTAATCGATTTCTTTTCTTATTTTTATAGTAGTCAAATTAGAGATGGCAATAGGTTCTAGACCCGATCCATTAAAAAGGGTCTGGGTCCAAAAACATTAGTCCTAATGGGTCCAGATCGGGTTCAAGTCGAATAATGTCAGACTCGGGTTCGACCCATGTACCCATTTATATAAATAATAATAATAATAATAATAATAATAATAATAATAATAATAATAATAATGAATAATAATAATAATAATAAATAATAATAATATAATAAAAATAATAATAATAATAAATAATAATAATAATAATAATAATAAATAATAATAAATAATACAATAATAATAATAATAAATAATAATAAAAAATAATATATCCTAAAAGTTTAAAACTCTAATACTTTTAACAATTTAACTTCTCATTCTTTAATTTATTAGTTTTCTCTCTACATTTGCACTTAGTTGTAACTTCAGTTAGGACTTTTAATGGTTACTTTATAACATTTATAGTTATTAGTTATTTTTTGAAGTGGTGTTAGATAATGCTTTGAAAAGGTCATGCAAACCTATAAAATACGACAAAATAATTTCTTAGATATAAAAATGCGATTAAAACTTATATTAGTCAAAGACCATTATTAAGGACCTTATAAGGACCCATGGACCGCTAGACGCAGCATTATTTGGGTCTGGGTCTAAATTTCTAGACCCAATGGGTTGGATTGGGTCTATAATAAATTAATGGGGTTGGTTTTGGTCTAGGTGGACTCGACCCAGACTCAACCCTTGACATCTCTACTCACAATGCATTGCAATCAATGCTTCCAATCATGCCTAGAAATTCACGCATGTATGTTTGCAATTCGTACAACATTTGCAAGTCATCACTATTTAAGCGTCTTTAATATTCATCTCCAAATTGGTGATGAACACTTCAGTAAATTTTTCTAATGTCAACCTGTAGTACTTTAACTTACTAATGTATTCATCATAAGCGTTAGCAGCTAATCCATATGTCATTGCCTGATTGCTAGCTAGAGTGCGTTTTTGAAGTGGAGACATACCTAGACGACCGAAAAATGCATCCCTCATTTGTTGAAACATACATTTGAATCCTTCATCGATCTGAATAAGGCACTTGGGTAAATCGGATGTTCTGCAAGTAGTCATTATACAAAACGAACATGACATTCTTCTCGTCCTCTATCACCGTAATGGCTAGATCGACGCAGCGTTCAACTTGTTAAAGTTGAGACAAGTTTGGGAAGTAATTGTAGATGCACTACCAATCATGTCATCTACTTCTTTGTCTTGTTGGAAAATAAAGCCCTTCGTTTATCATCAGAGTTAAAAGAGGAACTATTGGTTTAGCTTATGTTTAGTTTGTATGATTCATAGCAAACTAAACAAACAAGCAAAGTAGTATGTGAACAAAGCAAGGAATTAAATCGACAAAAAATGAAGAAGGAATTATATAATATCCAAGATATACAATAAAGCAATGTTCAATTAAATTTGAATGGTAATTAGCATAAAAAAATATTTGAATGGGTAATTTAAAAGAAAAGTCATTTAAGAATATTAAAAGTTCTGAAAATCAAAATAACTCTTCTAATAATAATGTTATTGTCTGCATAGCAAATTACTTGTTCTAAAAAGTAAAAAACTTGTTTTGAAAACATAATTATTGTTATGAAAAGCAAAATAAGTGCTCTGAAAAGTAAAACAGTTGTTTAGAAAGCATTGACGTAGCTCTCAACTAGGGTTGTTGGAAATTCCTAATCGAGGCTTATCAAATAAAATTTGTAAAACCAAAACCACTAACTGTGAGTAAGTAATGGGTCGAACCACAAGGAAGGAATCAAAAATAGTGCCAAGTTTAAACTAACTAAATTGGTGAGAAACAAACTTGAATTGAGAAATTTTGAAAGTTAAGCTAATATTGAACTAGAAACAAGACTTTGAAATCAATTAATGCTAAAACACCTAGGAGTTGCTAGTATGCCGACTTATGCCCATCTATATAAAGAATTTGTGCCAATCAAAGTATCATCTCAAATCCACAACAAGGGTAATTGAAATTTTAGTTTAGCAATGTGGTTGGAATCATTTCCCAAGTCATCCAACTCTCCCAATTCACGCTAACCCAAGTGCCTCAAGTCCTCACAAGAATTGAAAAAAAATGGATTAAACCAACACCCAAATCAATCCTCACAATCCCTTGCAAAGGATTGATTAAGGCACCTCTCACTTCCAAAACCTTGGGTGGCCAAATCCAAAGCAAGGTAAGGTAGAGAAATCACAATTATATACAATAATGGTGGTTGGAATGAGTGTTGTATATCACTTGACACTAAATAAGTTATAGATGGGCTTCCTAGCACTCCTACGCTACTAATCTACTCACAAACCATGTTTAAAGTAAGAAATCATCAAAAGCAGAGGAAAAAAGACAAGGAAATAACCATGAAAATTAGTAATTTTGCAAACAACAAAAATATGGGTATTCAAGAAACAACGCTATACTAAGCCAAATTGAGCACAAACTACTACCAAAATCATCACAACAATAGTAGAAGCTAATTATCAACAAAAGAACTCAAAAACCAAAAAGCAAAAAATAAACCCACAAAACTTAGAAATTCGAAATTTAGCAAAAACAAGAAGTAAACAACATTGAAATTGAAAACAAATTAAAGATAAAAATAGAATTAACTTGAAATTCTAGATGAAAAGCATATAAGTTTGCGAAAATTGATTGAGAATGAGTAACCTAGGGCAAAATTACAAGAACTTGGAGCTCTCTCCTCTCTAATGGAAGAATGGAGAGATGAAGTTAAAAGAAAATAAAATTTGAAATTGAAATCTAAAATTCTATTCTAAAAACACTACTTACTTGTTGTTTCTCTCTCCTAAAACTATATATACAAAGCTCATTTCAATCTCATCAAAATTACAAGTATGCCATTACTAATTACAACATGTGCCAAATACTCCTCCAAATCAAGTCAACGTTGGTCAAACGTCGAAAAAGTCAACGAAACGGAGATGACACGTAGGCACGGGTCGACGAGCGGGCCACTTGGGGATGCACGAGCCAGGGCGGGGGCCACCTCAATATGTGCGTACGCTCCAAAAACTTTCTAGAAAATCAAGGGAGGGGGCTGCAGGCACGGTCGCCTCAAAATGCACGCCCGCTCGAAAAAGTTCTAGAAAGAAGAGGGGAGCTGCAGGCGCATGCCACCACGCACGGGCCACGCGTAGGTCGTAACCCCACACACGGACCACACCTTGAAGTGTGTGCCCGCTCAAAAAGATTTCTGGAAATTCTTAGCCAATCTGCAGGCGTGTGCCAAGCACGCGCGAGCCACCCTCTAGCTGAACTGCTCAACTTTGAACGGCCATAACTTCTTGTTTGATGATCGGATTGCATCTTGTAATATACCATTGGAAAGCCTCAAAGTATACTTTCCAATGAAATAAGTCTCACCTGCAAATTAAAAGTACAAAAAAAAGATATGGCTCGAAGAAGGTATTAGAGCAAGAGTTCAAGTGTCTTAAGGCTCAAATTAAGCAACCACAATCAAGCCAACAAGTATGAAGGCCTAAAACTAGCATGCGCACATCTAGATAACTTGCAATCATTCACAAAACTTGCAATTGAGTGTACAAAAATAGAAAAGAAGAGAAAACTAGTGAAAAACCTATAAAAACCATTAAAAACCAACAAAGTTTTGCAAAACTATACAAAAGGGAAAACTAACCAAAAGGTTAGTGAAATGATATCGAAAACACAACATATTGGCCAAAAAGGAAGAAATAAGTGCCTAAATGTGACCATTTTTGACACTTATCAAGCATCAAAGAGAAAAGAAATGTAATGAAGAAATTCACATTGAAACAACAACACATCTTATTAAATACAATGAGCAACACATTAAAACTTAAGCTCTTACGACTAAAATACAAAGAACAACGCATTTTCAGAGTGGTTTTGTGAATTTATTTTGGAGATTACAATGTAATACAAATAATAACACAACATAAGAGAAATCAGGTTTGTTTTTTAATGAAATTTGTCATTAACTACCCAAATTTGAGACTTTTTTAAAAAAAAGCTACCCGTATTCCATTTTATTGAAAATAACTGCCCACGTTTTGCAAAATTATTAGAAATGACTACCCACCTTGGTTTTTAG
This sequence comes from Bassia scoparia, assembly GCA_008642245.1. NCBI lineage: Eukaryota > Viridiplantae > Streptophyta > Magnoliopsida > Caryophyllales > Amaranthaceae > Bassia > Bassia scoparia. The sequence continues at coordinate 63,031 of SNQN01001100.1, forward strand.
TTGAACGGAAAACCACCTCTGACATGTGGGTCCCACCTTGCTTCATTTCCCTCTCTATAACTCCTTGTGGGTCCCACGACATTCTCACTCTATTTTCCTTTGTTCTCCTCTGTCTTTCATAACTCATTACTGCCACCACCAAACAATCCCACCACTGCACCCTTTCCCATACTGGCACCTCTCTTCTCTTTCCTCTCACCATTTCACCAACATCGCACCACTCAACACCCTCTTCTCCACCCCTCCACTATCACCTGCCTTAGCTCTCCTCTTTGCTTGCTCCACTACCATTCGAAAATTGCTAAAAAAATTCCTCTCACCAAGATAACAACCACAACACCACCAATCGATATCCCACAATGAAACAAACAAAAGCAATTGCAGTAGTTCCAACTCCTAATTTGCAATCCTTGTTAATTGATGAAGAATGCGAGCTTTAAATTGAAAAAAGTCCTAACTTTGCATTCGATGCTGCTGCTATTACGAGTATAACCAGTGCTACTGTACTAATGGAGGGCTAGGCTCATCCACCATCACCAGGGCACCGGAAAGAGGTGTTTCAGAAGCCGCCGCTGCTGTAAGGGGTCCACCAGACTTATGACCTAACTCGTGTAAGTTTGGAACGACGCTACTACTACTGTGCAAGGACCCACTACACCTAATGGAGGTGGTAACTCAGCACCACCATCATGCCACCAGGAATTGTCAGTTCAGAACGCCGCTTTGACTGAGGGAGTGCTAGCAGACTCATGAACTCACTGTAGCAAAAACCCAAATGTCGAACAAATTCTGACTCATGTAATTCGAATGCTGCTACTCTTGACTAGTCTAATGTGTTCAAAGGTACTCTAAATGCTAAGGGGATGAGATTGACATATGTCACACCAATTGAAAAAATGGGAAGCATTGTGCTCAATTACAGTGTTCTAAAATTGAAAAAGAAAATGCAAAATGGAAGGAATGACAAGGAGTGAGCAGGAGTGAGAAGAAAGGGGGGAAGGATTTCAGAATGACGTGGGTGGGGTGGGTTTAGGGTAGATTAATTGATTTAAGTAATGGTAAAATGGTAATTTCATAAAATAGGGAAGATTTTGGAGGGAAATGAAGAATAGTTGGAAGGACTTGGAACCCACATGTTAGAAATGATTTTTTTTTTTTTTTTTTTTTTGCCGAAAAGCCAAAGTGGGTAGGTATTTCTAATGGTTTTGCAAAAAGTGTGTAGTTATTTTTAATAAAATGAAATCCGGGTAGTTTTTTTTAAAAGTCCCAAACCTGGGTAGTTAATGGCAAAATTTTCTTTCTTTAATTGAAAATATAGCAAAATAGATCTCTATTTATAATTTAGGAAAATTTAGAAATTTTGGTGATTTTTTAAATATATATTTTGAGATATTAACGTTACAATTATTGTAACGTTTACATAAAAAATCTTGGCCAACAACACAACACTTGGCAACCATCTAGGTCATGTCTCCCTTGCAAGTGGGCTGATTATTTTACTCCCTCTGTAACAAAATACACACAATAATTGTACTTTTGACATTATTCATATTTTTCATTTTGACCGTGATTTGTGACTTATACTTAAGAAAAAATATAGTCAATTAAGATCTTGTTGGATTCGACTCAACTTGTAGTTTTTATGTTCTAGTGTTTATAATTTTCACAAATACATAGTTAGAGATATTAACCTTAAAGTTTTATCTCGTCATGCATGTAAAGTATAATTGTTGCAATAATTTTGTTACGGAGGGAGTATATATTTTTTGTTTTCTAAACACCAAAACGACGACTCTTCATTGAGTTCCCCAAAACACGTCGTTTTGGTTTTTAACTCAACAAAGAACGGTTATTTGTACTCGCTTGTGTGCGTGGTTGATGAGATTTCTATCTTTGCGTTTGGTTTGAAGAACGATTGTACTAGGTTTCATCACAAACTAATTTATTTTTTCATTGTTTACAAAAAATATAAAAGGTTTGTAAACCAAACCATTTCAATTTTTCATTGTTAAAGATGCTCTAAAATGACTAAGTAGGGTTATAAAAGATGAATAAACATGACACATGTCTTAATATGTGTCACGTTGATGTTGAACACTTTAAATGTGAATGCTTAATTGGRTGTACATTTGTTATTTTCAACTTCCTTTTTAATTAGAAAAGGTAAACTATTATCAACGAACAATACCCTATCTCAGGGACTTGAGTGAACAGTAGAGGGTGGGGGAAAACCTCAATAAATGTTGGAGGTGAGGTTCGAACCCGAGGCTAGTCCCTAGAAGCCGAGAGGAAATGCCAGTTGCACTAAACCTCATCCTCAACTACCTTGGTATATACTAGGTAGAGGAACATTTGGTTGATAGCCGCCATTTAGAAACCGCAATCTCATCTAATTGTCCATTGTTGTCAAAAAGCATACTATAGTCATCAAAATTGAAGTTGTAGTTTCAAAATTATAGTTGTAGTTGTCAAACATTTTCTCTCACTTCTTCCAACACTTGAGTACACTTTGTTTATCTCTCATATACATGTAGACACTTGTCCAACTTCTATTGTATCTATCCATTTTTTTCCCATAATATCCATATTTTTAATAATAAAAAATAAATGAAGACGTTGAATAAATATATCCATGCAAGTTGTTCAAAATTACAAAGAAATGTCATAGTTGTTTCTAAATAGATGTTTATTTATCATCTCTCATACTAGATATAGATGTTGGAATGAGATTTTGAGAATCTTCCTACATAAAATGCAATATAAGATTCCCACTTTCATGATAATTTTTTTATATCAACATTAAATTAAACATGACTCATACCCTTAAGGCCTTAAGTAAAATTTGGTCGTGAGGGGGGTAAGAGAAAGAAAGTGAGAAATTACGAGAAAGATATGAAGAAATAATATGCAAAAAACGAAAGAAAAAACTTGTTAATTTCTAAATTTGACGAATATTACTATTAAAAACAAACGGATGAAGTATTTAAAATTAAACGGAAAAAAAAGCAATATAAAGGAAATGGGAAGTAAAGAGGAAAAGATAGAAAAAGAACTACTTGTAAAATATATTAAAAAGAACTAAAATATGATTTGAGTGATCCGATGGTTCATTGGTTCCCCAAAGTTGTATCTACTAGTATCATGTGCACGCCATGCGGCATGTGTGCATCAATTAATTGCACAATTAATTTAAATTCATCAAAATATAATTGGGAATTCTAAGCTATACCCATGTAGTATTGCAAATTCTAAGCTATAACCAAGCTTTTGGGGGTTTTCTCAGCCTATACCAGTCACCTGACATTCATTAATGTGTGTGTACCCATATTTGTAGCATAGTCAGCGTATGTTTAAACCATGGTTAGTGAATTTAAAAAAAAAAGAAAATCAAATTCTAAACACCCACGTCTCTTAAGTTCACTATGTAAGAACAAAAACTCCTCCCTACTCTGTTTCCTCACACAATCTTGAAATTCCCAAAAATTTGCGAAAATTATGGATTGTAATTGTTTCTCTTTCGTTTACGGTGAGTTCTGGTGTTATTGCGCTATTGTTTCTGGTCGATTTCGGAGGCCGTTGGTGGTAGTAGTTGCTGCTCTTGTTTCGAATTGTGGTTTTTTTTTAAATCCAATCTTTTTCATCAAAGGTACGATTTTCACCTTCTTTTTGCTTCTAATTAGTTATTTTGTTGTAATGTTGTCTTTAAAATTGTTTGGAATTATGGAATGTGGTTATAATTTGTGTTTGTGAATGGTATTTAGGTTTTTTCGAATTTTGCATGAATTTGTGTGATTGTGTAATGTTGTTGTTTGTTTATTCAAACTAGGGTTCTTGAAGTTCAATTGTGTAGTTATGCATGTGTTTGTTTGTTTGAACTGGGTTAGTTTTCCTGAATTTGATTTAGGGTTTCTAAATTGTGGCAGTTGCTAAAATGGGTGAAAGAGTGATATATTTCCATAATGGTGAGGGTGATCTTGTAGACTAATTATAGATGATGTGGACAAAACACTTATGATTGATTTGCTGAATGATATGGTTGAGGAGTTTGAGAAGAGAGGTTAACAATCTCCCCACAACCCAAGTCTTTGTTACATTTATGCACAAAAGAGCTGGGATTTGGTGGATGATGGCACTCTCATGAAGATGTTTGAGGTGTTGACTGAGAGGAGATTGATTTGTGGATTGAAGGTTTAGAAGAGCCAAGCTTTATTTGGAATTGGCTAGGATGACTAAGTCTCAGTCCCAACCAACTGAACAACTATCAAAGGGAAGAGCAAGCTGCCAGTTAGGAGTTTCAAAGAAGAGCTTCTGTCCCAATTGTTTAGCCCTAGAAAAAGCTCAAGGTTGTCTCCTTAGACAAACAGAACCAATTGTCATTGCCCAGATGGAGTTTGATACCCAACAACACACTCCTACTCCACTAGTCTCAGAGCCAATTCCTATTCCTACCATCTATTGTCACACCTACCTTAAACACAAAACTCAATAACCACTAACACCTTCTGCTCTACAAACCCCCCCATTGATGCTGCTGGCTTCTGCAAACCTCTCCTTTTCCACAGGTGAAAAAAAGTCTCCCAAATCCACCTTAAAATGGAAAGGTCTTACTGCACCGCAATGACAAAGGAGAGCCTTCTACTGTTGCATCACCAACACAAACTCATAGGACAGAGAAGAACTCACAGAGAAGGTGAAGTAGTCAGTTTAGATGATTTGAATATGGAGACTGAAGTGCAAGATCATCACACGGTTGTCTGAGGAATGATAGTGAGGTAGCTTTGATCCTACTGGATTCATTGAAGATGAAACTGACTCAGATGATGGTGTGGAGTATGAGGGAAGACACTCATGAGCTATACTTAATCAGAATTATGTGGATGGTGGGTGGGAGCCTTTAGGACAAATGAGTGGATTGCTGATGATGACACTTACATAAGCAGGTTGTATAGGAATGGGGAGGTATTTGATGATGCTGAATTTGGAAGATTAGGCTAAAAAGTTGGCAGTTTTGTGGATAAGGAGCAATTCAAGGTGTGTTGAGAGATTTCTGCACTCAGGAGGTTTTGCATTAGTTGTGAAGAGGCAGAACAACCAAATGTACACAGCTGAATGCCTTGATGCTAGGTGTAAGTGGAGATTTCATGCTTCTAGGTTAGTTGATGGGCATACTTGGGCCATCAAGAAACTAAGGCCAGGACATGAATGTGACTTGAACTTGACCAACAACCTATGTGAAATTGTGAGTGGGCTGCAAAAGAGCTACTTGAGGATATAAAGGGCAAATCCAGACAGAAAGGAAAAGCACTCAATGCACTTCTATGGAAAGGTATGGTTTGGACCATGTGCACTAGCACAATTTAATAGATGAAATATGCAAATGAGAGTGATCCAAGGTGGACATGATGAGTCATACAACTACTTTGCCTCTTTATACTTGGAGCATACTTAAAGCAAGCAACCCTGGCACTCTGCTATTTGTACTTGGCTAATATTCCTGGACCACAACCCACTCTGCAATTTAAGTCCATCTTCATCAGTTTTGCTGCTCAATTTAGGGGGCTAATAGCAGATGCAGGGCTTAGTTGGAGTGATGGAACTCACTTTAATTGAATTATGGTGGATGTTACTGTCAGCTTGTTTCATTGGATGGGAATAATGAGATTTTCCCAGTAGCTGTAGCTGTAGTAAGAATCTGAAACAAAAACACATGGACTTGGTTTTTCTACAACCTCAAACACAACTCTTGGAATCTACAGGAAGAGATGATTGGACCATAATGTCTGATAGGCAAAAGGTCTGTCTAATCTATTTTTTTTTTCAATTATTACTTATTTGCTGTTCTTTTATGTAACCTAACATTGTCTTATTGCAAATGTATGTAAAGGGAGTGGACCCAAGCCTTACAGATATGTGGCCAAAGTGCACAGAAGATATTGTGCCAGACACTTGTACCAAAATTTCAAGAAAGAATACCCTGGATTGCTAATGCACAAGTTGTTTTGGTCTGTCACCAATGCATTTTCTGAGTTCTCATTTAGGAAAGCATTGGAGCAAGTGCAGAAGAATGCTGGTCTTTGGAGCTGTTAAATGGTTTCAGGAGGTTGGACCTTTGGATAGGTGACAAGGTGGAGGTTTGAACCAAGTCTATGCAGTTGACGAGAACACAAATAATTTTGTGGAGAGTTTTAATAGTACCATCTGGAGTTGACAGGACATATCCTGTGCTGATCCTGCTTGAAGGTTGTCATTATGACTTCAATTTAATTTTCTTTGGTATGGTAACTGCAACATTAAAATACTAACTGTTATAGTTTTTCATGTAGGGGTGAGAAGAATTGCTATGGTCAGGCATGCTACTAGCAAGGCCTTGCAGAGACATGGCAGGATGAGTATATGTCCTAATATAAGGCAAAGGTTGAGAGTCCATACCAAAGAATCAAGGTGCTGTCAAGCATACCCATCTGGAAGAGGCAACTTTTTAGATTCATGATGGGGGCCAGATTACCTGTGTCTCTGTCAATAGGATTGCTGTGCTGTGGGAGATGGCAAATCTATGGGATACCATGTAAGCATGGTGTCAAAGCATCCTTCATGAAGAATCCAGCTGAGTATGTGAGTGAGATGTTTTCAGTTGCCAATAGTAGACAACATACTCTGGTAAACATCTCCTCAGTGCCAGACCAGAGTCCAATGGCCCACAGAGATGACATACCAACATTGTATACCCCCTGAATCAAAGAGGAGTGTGCAGGCCATCTAGGAACAGAACAAGAGAAGAAGGTGAACAGAAGAAAGGGTAAGAGGAGTGCAACAGTCCAGTGCAAGAAATGTAAGTGTTTGGTCATAATTCAAAGAACTGCAAGGAGGTCTACAGCTAAGGGCTGCTGCTACTGGGCGCTTGCGTGCAAGGAAGTGAGGACCAACCTCACATCACCCACCTCCACCACCTCCACCTCAACCCAAAGGAAAAGGCAGAATAAAAGGTCTGAAGCTGATGTTTGTCCTGATTAAGACAATGATCCAGATGATGATAAATGCAGCTAATGAACCAGCAGCAAATGCAAGGACATGAACCCCAAATAACCACCAACAAAAAGTCCAAGAAGAAAAACAAGCTGGAAGGTGTACTGCCAAAACACACTGGTCTGATCACCTCAAAATTTGGATGACACCAAATAATCTTCAGCCAGGCAACAGCAGACGACAAGCACAGATGCTGGTGTCTTCAAGCCAACAACCACCATGAACAGGACTTCCACACATATGCTGCTGCACCTTCAAGTCAACCAGCTCCGGAAATGTAGCATCAACCTCTGTCATGAACCAGCCTATGAGCCCAAAGACTGCCAAGATCCTTACAGGCTTGCCCAGCTTCTAAGATTGACTTAGAACAGCACTTTGAATTAAAATACTGCTTTTGAAACTGAATTAATTGTAGTAATTACCCTAAAATGTGTAACTGTGTGTTTTTGTTGACACTGAACTTGTATTGTGTTCAAATGCCTATTTCTGAAGTAGTTTCCCCTTGAATGTATGAACATATTTATTTTGGTTGTGATTTGCATTGCAGTTCAAGCTATGGTATGTAATGAACACAAGTTGAGGGAGTTCAATGCTATGGTACTATTTAAGTTCTGTGTAGTATTATTTTGTTAATAGTGGAGTCCATTTGTAAACAACATGCAACTATTAAACAAATAAACCAATAACAAACATCTGTGCAATAAACAAACTCAAGTTTGATAGATTTTCCAATAACAAAATTCATACATTAATACCTCTGTGGAATCCATTCCTTACAAAATACCATCCATACATTAATTCCTCTGCGATGCTACTGTTTTTCAAATTCCCAATCCTTACAAAATACCATACAAATCCTAATTCTCGAATACAAATATTTCAATATCTAATCTAACTGACGCATCACAATTTCAGGATAACAACTAAAAAAAAAACCCTAACAACATCATGTTTGGGTATTCTCGAATTGAGATGCCCAATTTATTGATCCTCTACTTCACGACGCAAATTCTTCCTTTATCTGAAGCGCAAGTCCATCAAGAACCAAATTTTGTGCTCTACAATCACCATACATACCGACTCATTCACCCAATCGAAGGAACCCACAATCCTCGCATTTCCAGTACACTTTTCTAGGGTTGCCATGATTTTGAAACATATAACTACATTCTTTGGGAGGGGAACATTTACACTTAGGAGAAATAACATCCCATTTATGGAGAACAGAGAACAGAACAAGATGAGAGATGGACTGACTGGACATTTTTGAAATGTGGAGGAAGAGAGTAATGAAGCAGGGATAACATTCATAAGGAGGGTTTAAGATATCGGCTTTTAATCAAGAATTAGGCGCTGACTTATGCATAAGTTACCAAGGTTAACATATTAACCACCATTACTATTGTATGCTAATGACACTAGGTGAGCTGTATAGCTGAGAAACCCCAAAAGCTTGGTTACAGCTTAGAATTTGCAATACTACATGGGTAAGCTTAGAATTCCCAATATATTATTAAACGGTTTAATTTATCAATCGATTCATTCATAAATCAATCAATGAATTATCGTGATGTACGCATAAATACAAAATAGCAAGAAGAAAAATGTTTTTAGAGTTTAAAATTTTATGATGAGCATTTAGATCTAAACATAAAGTTTGATTTTTTTCTAATGATCAATTATTTGTACATTATATTTGTCATCTTTATTTATTTAAATTCTAATTAATATGATTGTGCATATTTGAATATATATTGTCTTGCCATTTATTAGTAACCAATTTTTTTTTCAATATACAAATTTTCTTTGTCAATTTATTACTTTGGCATTTTATTTGAACTTTCCTTAATATGGATATTATTTGAATTAGGACGGAGTTATAATTATGGGTAAAATGTATATTTCAAGGGGACACCGTTGCTCCTCCCTTGGCTTATGTAATAGAATATCTAGTGTTTGTTAAGGTTTTTGTTCATTGAGGTTTCTACTATTTTTTTGCATAAAAAAAGGAAAAAAAATGATTGATGATCAAATATATTACACAGAAAAGAGAGGGGAAAAAAAATATATCACTGGGCAACAAAATTGAACTTTAAGCATCTCCTCCAACAAGCAAAATTGATTAATGTTGCAAGGAGTTAATTTTGAAACTCATTTGTCATAATTGATAACTTTTTTTCCTGTAAAATCYCGGGCTAAAATAAAGTGGAATAATTTATGCATTAGGTCTAATTGTTGCAATACGTTTCTGCAAACACCCATTTTAACATACTACACAAAATTGCCCCYTGAAAATATTAGGGGGAAAAAATGCTACATGAAGAAAGAGCTCAGCATCTTAATATGTGGGTTTTAGTTCAAATTGAGGACAAACAATGTTCGAGCTTTTAGATCTTCTACTCCTTGCTGAAATTCAACGTCTTTGGATCGATTTCATCAAGTTTAATCAATATTGTTTTTCCATCTTTTCCTTCATTCCACTGAATAGATCCTTTCTCTAGAAGTTTTAGGACCTGCAATTGATATACCCCAATAGAAACAATTAGTTGAACGAAACAACGTAACAGACAGATGAACAAGTAAACAAGACTCATGTTATTACTCCATAGATGACTCAGAAAAAAACATACATAGTACAAGCTATCGACTTTAGCATACTTGCTTGATCTGAGCAGGTTCCACAAATATTTCATTTCTTAAAGTGAAATAATACCCTACCTGTTATAGATTTGCTCTTAGCTAATACTGAGTTAGAGGCCCCCTTTCATAAAGCCTGTCCCAAGTTCTATCGTTAGAAAAGTCCTTTTTTAATTTTCCTTTTGAAAAGAGGCTATCAAAGTATCAAACGTAGTGCCCCAAAGCCTGTCCATTACTTCATCTTCCATTAAATATGTAATGAGCATCAAGGCCAATTTTCAAACAAAAAAGGGCAACTACATAAAGATTTAACAACTGAAGATTGAGCGTTTTCAGTCAATTTCAAAAATATTTCTCAAAAAACTATATAGCAATATTAAAGGCAGTGGAWACGAAGCATATATCATACCAATCGTTTAAGACTCCTTTTCTTGCCCTCTCCAACATCATCCCCAACAAAGACTTTTAGAAATCGAAAAGCTGGAACAAAACAAACACTTAGTGTCAGTGTACACAGTTCTAATACAGTGGAACAAATGGTAGCAACAGCAACTTACTTGCAATGCCTGCGAGTTTAGTGAGATGAAGCTTCAGAAGCTTAATAGCTTCTTTTGGTTCAAGGGTACTGATGTCGAGTATCATTTCATCATCCCTGCAAGATAGTGTTAAGATTGTAAGGATGCCCGATGGAATGATGTATCTGGAAATAGCAGGAACCAATCAAAACAGAACATAAATAAACCTGGTTTCCAAAAGTTTCTGTGCAGACTTTTCATCAGCTTCTCGAGCCTTCCGGTTGTAAAATTGACCCTAAAACCAGGCCCGGAAAACATAGATTAGAATTATTTACATATGCACTTCATAGTAGCAAAAGAAAAAGAATAATGAACAGCAAATCATGAATTTACGCAATTGCTATTAGCAACGAAGATTCAGAATTATATGCCAACCACAAAATTTTTTACTTCCACCACTGGTGTGAACTGTAGACCAAGTTTCCATTGAATAGTGATCCACTTATATATAATTTTAGAAATAATAAAAAATAATCTTTTTTGAATCTCTTTAGATTTGTAAATCGTAGCAAAGTGCTGTACAACATCAAAATTATCATAAGCTTTCAAATCACATGGTAAATTACTACATTGCTACAAAGCACTGTTGAAGAGAAGAAGCTTTCAATCCAATAGAAGACAAGGGCAGACAATCCTTATCCAGTTCCATAACTGGAGTAGTCATCYATTTGGCTTTAAAGACTGAACAAGATCATGATAAAGAGACTAACAGAAAGCCACTGAGAGGAGGGTGTAAGTTGGTACTTACAGTGTCATGAAAGCTTGATAACAAAAACTAAGCAAAGAATCCAACAGTGGTGTTAAGCTTGTTAACAAAACACCAGATGAGGACAATACCTCTTTCATAAACTTATGAGCCCGCACAAGATCTCCCTTGGTATATGCATCGGTAGCCTGTCAGAAAAATAAACATTTAAAGAATGCTGTACATATATAATCATACACACATTCTTCATTGCACCCTATGAAAGGCACTAAAACAGCAGATTAATGAGATAAGTGCCACAATAAAAGGGCATAGGAAAGTAAGAGTGCGTAGCTATTTTTCTTTTTCTCCTTTTTAGATTAAATAAAGAAATTTAGGTAACTTACAGCTTTGTAGTACTCTTTCATAGTAGTCCAATACTCTTTGACAGCTTGGCGAAGGACTGGAAAGCTATCCTCATCCTCACCTAGAAAAATCGTACGGCAGCGGACACAATAATAAGAGTCCAAGTGAATGTAAACTTTACCAATTGCAAATGAAACATTGGCAAAATTCCTCTAGACAGATCTTCCATCCATCATAACAGAACAGAAATACAATCAGGAGAAAAGTTCAAATTGGGTTGTGTTAATTTAATGCCATGAACAGGTTGTTCAAGTTAGAACGTTGTCGAGTTTGGGTCTTCAATATCTTGTTCAGGACCCATATCCTTCTAGTTCGAGTTGGCCCAACAAGTTGAGTAGTGTACAATCACTCCTAATTTTTGTGTGTTTTAAATGTAATATATATAACTACATATTCCAAAAATTGTCTAAATTTGTATTGRAAATAGCATGGCTTAATATAGTCTTTAGAACTGAATTCAACAAACATATGACCAAAATCTCAACAAAAACATAGTAAAAGTACAGCATATCCATCTTTAATGCAAAATAAAAAAGTTACTACACTAAATTCTAATATGAGACGACATGAAAGTTTGGATAACAAATGAGAGTTGAGAAATATGAAAGTAAAGGTCTAATGGCTRAATTTTTTAAGACATAAAGAATTTAGRTTCTACCATATAAAAGGAATAGCCAAATTTATTTATTTATTATTATATGCAAAAAGTCTTCTAAGCAAGAGTTTTAAACTACAATTAAACTCAAACAAATTACACCTTGAACTACGTTTGGCTTGATCCAAAAAAGTACGTTACAAGTACTCATTAAGTACGTTACATATGTAGGCATCTTGAATAATGAGTGACAACATTTTTTTTTTCAATTGGATATTGCATAGTAAAGTGCTTAATATACCTNAAAATTCTATTCTAAAAACACTACTTACTTGTTTGTTTCTCTCTCCTAAAACTATATATACAAAGCTCATTTACAATCTCATCAAAATTACAAGTATGCCATTACTAATTACAACATGTGCCAAATACTCCTCCAAATCAAGTCAACGTTGGTCAAACGTCGAAAAAGTCAACGAAACGGAGATGACACGTAGGCACGGGTCGACGAGCGGGCCACTTGGGGATGCACGAGCCAGGGCGTGGGCCACCTCAATATGTGCGTACGCTCCAAAAACTTTCTAGAAAATCAAGGGAGAGGGGCTGCAGGCACGGGTCGCCTCAAAATGCACGCCCGCTCGAAAAAGTTTCTAGAAAGAAGAGGGGGAGCTGCAGGCGCATGCCACCACGCACGGGCCACGCGTAGGTCGTAACCCCCACACACGGACCACACCTTGAAGTGTGTGCCCGCTCAAAAAGATTTCTGGAAATTCTTAGCCAATCTGCAGGCGTGTGCCAAGCACGCGCGAGCCACCCTCTAGCTGAACTGCTCAACTTTGAACGGCCATAACTTCTTGTTTGATGATCGGATTGCATCTTGTAATATACCATTGGAAAGCCCTCAAAGTATACTTTCCAATGAAATAAGTCTCACCTGCAAATTAAAAGTACAAAAAAAAGATATGGCTCGAAGAAGGTATTAGAGCAAGAGTTCAAGTGTCTTAAGGCTCAAATTAAGCAACCACAATCAAGCCAACAAGTATGAAGGCCTAAAACTAGCATGCGCACATCTAGATAACTTGCAATCATTCACAAAACTTGCAATTGAGTGTACAAAAATAGAAAAGAAGAGAAAACTAGTGAAAAACCTATAAAAACCATTAAAAACCATTAAAAACCAACAAAGTTTTGCAAAACTATACAAAAGTGGAAAACTAACCAAAAGGTTAGTGAAATGATATCGAAAACACACATATTGGCCAAAATAAGGAAGAAATAANAAATAGCATGGCTTAATATAGTCTTTAGAACTGAATTCAACAAACATATGACCAAAATCTCAACAAAAACATAGTAAAAGTACAGCATATCCATCTTTAATGCAAAATAAAAAAGTTACTACACTAAATTCTAATATGAGACGACATGAAAGTTTGGATAACAAATGAGAGTTGAGAAATATGAAAGTAAAGGTCTAATGGCTRAATTTTTTAAGACATAAAGAATTTAGRTTCTACCATATAAAAGGAATAGCCAAATTTATTTATTTATTATTATATGCAAAAAGTCTTCTAAGCAAGAGTTTTAAACTACAATTAAACTCAAACAAATTACACCTTGAACTACGTTTGGCTTGATCCAAAAAAGTACGTTACAAGTACTCATTAAGTACGTTACATATGTAGGCATCTTGAATAATGAGTGACAACATTTTTTTTTTCAATTGGATATTGCATAGTAAAGTGCTTAATATACCTGGTTGAACTGGTTCGTCTTTAAATTGGCGTKTTATTTCCATGTTTATTAGTTTTGATGAAAACAGGTTTAGAAACTTATTTGTTTGTTCAAGACAGCAATTTTCAGGTCTGCTTACAATTAAATTTCAGGTCAGATTGATATTTGACAGCTCTACTTCACACTGAACCAAAAGTTGTTATGCCGAGAAATATTGCACCGCCAATCCAATCCCATTAGCCTCCACTTCATTATAAGTAGAGCCACAAATAATATTCCTCCAACATCTAACTAACTCTCTAAAAGCTTCTACATCAAACAATAAGAAACAGAAAACAAATGCCATAACATGCACAATAGGAACTTGCTGCTTGGTTGGTTTTGGGATAGATAACTGGTTTCTAATTAACAAAGCTCAGATCACAACTCTAGTAAACATTCAGGTATTTATTTTAGGGTATATAGCACATCATCAAATTTCCAAATATTGCCAGCCACTTACCTTCAATGTGACCTARTACRGGGTTCACAGCAACAAAAGTTTGATCTACCAAAGTCTCTTTCACAGCTTCAACAGGTGTTCTCCCATAAGTCGTTCTTACTCTCTTGGTTTGAGCACTGGTTCTCTTAGGCAGCTCCCCTACTCTTTCAGGAGCAGCAAACAGTGCTCCCAAAATTTCCCTCTGTAAATCAGATTTATCATTGTTTTTGTTACGCGATACTTTTCCCGTAGGCTTCACCAATCTATCATTACTATATTGCAAGAAAAGAAAAAAAAGTTAGCAGTTTAGCTCTTGCCGTCTCTTCCACCCTTCACAAGGAACACAAAGACACATGAAAAGGGGAGAGAGAAAAAGGGGAGAGAGAAAAAGGGAAAAAGAGTATAGGTAAAGATAATGGTAAACAACGAAAAAGCATGAGATTGCATGAACATAGTGAACCTTTGCGATGACTGTGACTTCTCAGATATGGAGCCAATCTTCAGATGCATCTCCTGAGATTATTAAAAGAGTAAAGATGAGAATAGACAAATAAATAAATAAAATTTAACAATTCACATAACAAACACAGCTGGTTTAAGTAATACTAGTATCTCATTATTTAGATGGCAATAAGGAAGCTGGCAAAAAAGCTTAAAAACATATTAGTGAAATTCCGCCACAAATACTATTTAACACCGATCATATCTTTTGTGTACATAACAAAAGTGATTGACCCATAAGTCAGTATGTTTGGTCAATTTCATAGACAAATGTTGTTGCTTTGGCCAAAGATTTTGTGCATAAAAAAGAGGAATTGTTTATTTTGAGATGAGAAAAAATTTTCTTTAGTATAGTAACCACAAAATCATACAATAAGGTGCCTCTAATATTCCTCCTTGTACCTTGTTGGTGGAAATCTCACCTTTGGTTATCCAAAATCATACGATAAGGTCTCTACTAATCCTCACTCTACCTTGTTGGTGGAAATCTCACCTTCGGTTTTCCAAGGACAGGGGTTCAAGGATTAGTGAGAGAAGGAATATGAACAATAAGATAAGGTGTCTCTTTCAGAAATCAGTAACAAAAAAAGATAACATTGTAATCACTCTTACAAATTAAGATCATTGAAATAAAAACTTGAAGCTCCACTATAGTACCATGTTCATAGAAGGGAAACAAAAGTACAAAACTATTACATCCCACATATACATGGYACTGAACAGAAAGAAACTCCACCTAAATAACAAGAAAACAGTGTAAAGTACTCCCTCTGTCCTTATCAAAAAAACTAAAAGCACAAAACATAGATTGTCCACACATATCTTGAAAATTTACAAAAAAAATCATGTGCATTATAATTTGATGCAATATCATGTTGTTACRTGTTAAAAACACCAAGACAACAATGAACAAAGAGAAAGTATTTCAAAGCAATAATAATAGAGTCTAAAGTTAATTGATAAAATGCAATTATAAAGATATCATGAGTGATAAAAGGAACATCAATATAGAATATCTCTAGGACAGAGCTTACTTTTTCAGCAGAAGCGCTTAAAACATCATCACTCTTCTCGAGGGTTGAAGCAGATAGATCAACAAGGGTCTCCATACTCTGATATGTAAACAAGAAACAAAAAGTATTAGTTGATAAACAATATATTACTAGTTCAAGTTCCATTGAACCCTTTCAGTAAAGTTGCATGCAGGTAAAATTATCACAGGTTAGTTTCCCACAAGAAGGAACAAACTAATTGCCCTTTCTCTTTTGTTAATGATAATGCCATATCCAGGATTTCACAATCCATACTCCATATATTAACTTGTAATTATTAACATGCATCGGATGATTTTATCCTCACCCCGAAGCCTCACACCCTGAGGCTTAAGGGGACACAAGCCCTCACCTTGTTAAGCTCATCAGGRTAGTATAAAAACATATGGACAAAAAGCCTTGAAACTTTATTCAAAAGGATACATGCCAAAATGGATAAATACCTTTAAACTTTATTAAACTCCCAKCCCCTCCCCATTTGGACTTTTTATAATAAGGAGAAAAAATAATAAAAGGAAAGGACCCTACCTTTGTGATCTATAATGACCATAATGCTTTCTCTGTTCCCTCACATCACTTTAAAAAAGGACTCCTAGACTATTTTTGGAGAGAAGATAGAGAAAAAATTAATGGGACCATGAGATTAAAGAGAGAGAGAATTGCGAGTAAATTGAAATTTCCTAAAATAGAAAGAGATAGGAGTTAAAAAAAATTTAAAAATGAGGAAGTATGTTAAAAAGAAAATTATATGACCTGCCCTTGTAAATCCAAATGCTAATTACAAGAAAAGGAGATGAAATGAACCACAAGATTGGAGATACAATTTACTTTTACTCAGGATCAAGCAAGCTCAAATGATAAACCAATATAACATACTAGCATATTGGGAGAAATAAGTTTGCAAACTGTAAATACATGGGAGCACCAATCACAAGATCTTTGTTTTAAAAGGTTCAAGGCACAAAGGGTCTTTGGAGTCTAGGCGCAAGGTGCAAAGCAAGGCTATGCGCCTTTCGTAYGCAAGGCACACCTTATTTATTTGTATTTATATAAAATATTTTTGTGTTTATGGTGCTAAATTTTTACAAAAAAAAGTCTCATTTAATCAGAAACATGATTAAACCCTTTTTTAAACACTCTTGTAGTCGTTACATGTTGGGTAATATTATAAATACATTGTAACATGTAAAGAAAGAAGACAAAGGGCACTAAGCCATGGTGTGACCAACAACATAATTAGTTACGTTGCAATTAAATTAGCGATTTTGTAGGTATTACGAAACCAACATGTAAAGGGAGGTCAAGTCTTAATATAAAGATTTTTTTTTTTGTTTTTCTATTCATAAATCAAAACTAAGCTACTTGCCAAAAACCGCAAAGGTGCACCTCACTAAATGCGCACTAAGGCTCACGCCTCTTTGAACCTCCTGTAGGTGGGTGCCCCTCACCTAAAACCCACGCTCTCGAGCTTCGATGAGCCTTAGCCTAGGTGCGCTTTTTACAACTAAGAAGAGAGGAGTTGCTTAGTTTTAAAAAGCGCACCAGGGGCACGTCTAGGCTCAAGGCTCTTAGAATGGGCCATTTTCATGCGAGGCYCACCCACCTACAAGAGGCTTAAAGAGGTGCGCGCCTTTAGTGAGGCGCACCTTAGCGCTTTTAGACAAGTAGTTTAGATCATGGTTACGAATGAAAAAAATAAAGGAAAATTCTTCAAATCAAGACTTGCCCTCCCTTTACAATGTTGGTTTCATAATTCATATGAGATCCCTAATTTAAATGCACTATAATTATTAAAAACCCCAATTCAAAAGTTCAAATAGATAAAACCCCTATTCCTAACAAACTATTTTTGGGTTGACCAAGCTTGTGTAGTGTATGCTAGAAGACAAGTTCTAGCACCAGCTTAGTGCTCTTTAATCTTCATTCTTCACATTAATTCAATGTTTTTATAACATTAATTGTGTGCGAGGTTTAAACAAACTTTAATCAKTTTTTGTTATACATGTGGTATATACGAGGCTCTTTCACTTAAGATTTAGCACCATAAAAACTAAAAATATTTTATAGAAATTCAAATAAATTAGATGCGAGCCTGTGCATTGCTCCTTGCGCCATTTAAAACTAAGCGTCTCTTCTGATTAGTAAGATATTGAAAGAGGAGGTGGGGGAAAGAAGAAAKGAGTATTCATGCTTTGTGTGATCCTATTGTATAGCTCTCTCTTTGAATAAGCTTGCTATAAATGCAAAATCTTATGCAAGTTTTCTGAGTTACATTTTTCTAAAAACCAACACTTCATTAAAGAGCGTATGTCCAGGGTCCTGATACTATAATTACAATTAATAATTTACTATATCACGTTATATCCTACTAATCATACCAAAATGTATCTCCATAAAACAATACTGATGCTAAAAAGTACTGGGTGTGATTATATTATTTTTGGAAAATTCACATAATAATCTATCACATTTTGTGTATTACTATCAATATAATTCCCCTTAATGTAATTACAACATAGGGCTGTCATTTGGTTATCAAGCATGATATATTTAACTGAATAAATCGCATATATAACTAGAATTAACTTGAACTAAGATGAACTGTAACTGAACTTAACTAACTGAGTCTCAAATGAAACTGAATTTAACTATATATAAATAACTAAAACTGACTGGTAACTGAGACATGAACAAATGGAACACTGAAATTGAACTTAAAATAAAACTTGAAACTGAAAATAACAACTGAGTTACTGAAGAAATTAACTGAACTGAACTGAAACTGTTAACATTGAACTGAAATTAAACTGAAATATAAATACTGAACATGATATAACATAACTGACACTTAACTGAAACTAGACCTTAACTGAACTGAGATTAACTGAAACTGAACTTAACTGAACCGTAATCAAAAAACTGAAACTATAGAACTACTGAACTGAGATTAACTGAAACTGAACTTAACTGAACCGTAATCAACTGAAACTGAACTTAACTGAACTGAGATTAATGAAACTGAACTTAATGAACCGTAATCAACTGAAACTGAACTTAATGAAACTAAAATAACTGAACATTAATAAAGTAATAAGCTAAAACTAAAAGACGAACTAAACTGAACTACAATAAACTGACTAAAACAAAATGAAACTAATTTAATTGCAAATAAAACTAAAATAAACCAAATAAATAATTAGAGATTTTACACTTTATTAATAGATAATATTTTAACACTTGATTAACTTATTTAAGAATAATAAGTAATATTGATTGAGATTTTGAGATAGACATAATATTTTATTTTTTGAAGAGGGAGATTCATTCGAGATAAGATGTATGAGACCGATAATAAGTAAACTTGAAATTTGATTATGAGAGATAATATTATAAGGTTAATGGGTAATAACTATGACACATAAAACATGATAAAGTAATATATGAAAAGAAAGTTACTCGTATCTTAACCGTAAGCTATACAATGATTCCATATGTTAATTCATATAACACTTATAGTAATGAAATCATTATAAGACGAAATTGCATCATATACTTGAACAAGTATATTATAATATTGTTGTAGACACAGTTATCAAAGTATAGTATAAACGTATTGTTGTTGGCAGAAAACAAATAAAAGTTGCAACTTGAAAGTGCAAACCACTATCAATGGTTTAAGATTTAAATATTGTAGACTGAATGGTTGATATTAAATATAATGTAAATTAATTAATTGGTAAGGACTCAAAAGATTTTCAAAATGGATGGGTTTGAATTAACATGCCTTTATGCCAATATTGGCAATCCATGTATAGTGGTTGTTTGAACCAAATAGAATCTTATATGTTTTTTATTTTTAATAAGAATAAAAAATTTCTTTTAAATAATAATCGAGTAAGTTAATTGACTTGTTAAGGATATTCCTAAATATAAAAAACTTCGTTACTAGAAAAGAAAACGGTAACTGTTTCTTTTTAGTATTCATACAAATTATATGCAAATATGTTATTTCAAATGTATGACAACTATTGATGAATTAATCAAATATTATAAAATGTGTCTTTAATATAAAATATAATTCTATAATTGAAAGTTTAAAAGTCTATAAATTACACCTAAAAAAGATAAAGCTGAACATAATTACATGAGGTTGATTTATCAAAATAGAAAAGTAATAAGAGCATGTTAATAGTAAATGAATATAGTATAAAATAGATCGATTTATCAAGTGAAATACGTAATGTTCTAATATATAACACAATCATTATTGTTGTAACTATATGTAATTATCTAATTGATTATTAGATGGAGTTTGATTGCTGTAACAGTATATGAAAATATCTAGATAATTTGAACTTGAGGTATTTGAATACTAGTAATATTAAACTTAGATGATTTTGTATAGTCAGAATTGTGATGTCATGTGGCTCACACTTAATCGCATCTCATAGAACTAAATGTGAGGTTTACCTTATATAATTCTCAATCGCTATAAAATTCATGATCGAGCACTAATCGTACCAACTACGGAGCTTTTTAGACCAAATTTGGGAAACATATTGACTAAATAACTATAAATCAAAGATATGGATCTTGGTTAAAATACAGAGGAGCTATCCTTGAAACGCTATCAACAAATCGAATCAACCCAAATTTGCCAACTGCAAACTGAATTGGAACCAAGAACCACAACAGATAAAACAAACCAAAACGGAAAATTGAGCTAAATGATTACAACAAGACGGAATTGAACTCAATGATATCAACAAAATTCGAATTGAATTGGGTTTGAACTTGAATTTATGGTTTATCAGAATTGTACTAAAATAATAATCAAGTCAAAAACTGAATTGAACTAAATTCAACTAACTCGAATGAACACTGAACCGAGTAATCAGATATAAATTGCATCTGGAGAATCTTGGGTCAATAATTGAGCATAACTGAAATACTACGAACCAAAAACCAGAACAAGTCCCAAAATCCAATCGAACTGAAGTACAAACAAAACAACATAAAACAAACCAAACTGAATTATGAACCTCAAGTTAGAAATCAACACAAGTCGAATTGATTGATTGAAACTGAATTATTGGTTTATTGAATGGTAAACTAGAACTATGTATCAGTCCAAAACTGAATGACAGAATTTAACTTACTGGAATTGAACTGGAACCGAAACCAGAATCAAGACCGAAACCAGAACTGAACTAAATATTTAGTAAGAAAGAATTAGAAGACGAACTCCATAACTGACATAGGATATGAATGAATAACGCTCTTAACGAATTGAACTGACCGATACATGAACAAAACTGAACTGAATTGAACTTCGTTTATACTGAATAGAAAAGAACAGATACCAACAAATCTGAAACTAACTGAACTGAAACTTGTTAAACTGAATTACGAAACTGAACCGATACGATAAACAAAAACTGAATCTGAACTGAACTATCGTTTACTGAATTGAACTGAAACTCGATACCTATAACCAAAACTGAAACTCGAACTTCGTTTAACTGAATGAACTGAACTGTACTAAACTGAAGTTCAATATATCCGTCCAAAACTGACATACTGAACTGAACTGCTTAGTCGCGGGACTGAGAAATTGAACCACTATGGAAATTGTTTAATCAACTGAAACTGCACTGAAGCTAGTAATATTTGATCGTTAAAAACTGAACTGAACTGAACCTGTATAGAACTGAAGCTGTTTGGGTTCAACCATAACTGAACTGTGAAAAAGTCCACAATTGACAGGCCCTAACAACATAATCCCACTGATAACCTCTCAATTATTTACCTTATATATGAGAACTATTTTACCTGTTAACCTGTTAATCAGCGTCAACATTTTCTATTATTTCAGTCTATGTAATATTACACGCTAGCATCCTCACTACACACCCTTACGCACTCCACACCAATCAACCACTACATTGCCTCAACAACCATGACACACAACAGACCCAATCCCAACAGCCACACCACAACATCAACAAGCACCATCCCCATTGAACCAGCACATAACTGAACCGACACACATAAGCACCCTACCCTCACAAGCCACCAACCATAGGAGCCCAAATCTAATCCACACCCTACTCTTTAACTGACCACCAAATTGACCAACAATCCTCATTCAGCTATCCAAGTCAACCCAATCATCACCAATCGAACCACACCACGTACTTCACACACTCCCTCATGCACCCAATCTAACCGCCACCACTAACAATGCGAAAATCACGTCTTACGCTATGCGATTAGGGTAGTGAGATGTCGAAGTAGTGTGATGAGGAGTAAGATATGATTGAGGGGTGTCGAGGGAGAGAATAGGGATTTCAAGGTGAGGCGATGGAGGGAACGATAGGAGATTTTGAGGGTGGTTCGATGAGAAATAAAAGGGAAGTTCGAGGGTGTTCGAGGTGCAGGGGAGGCAGGTTTGAGGGTGGTTCGAGGATGCGAGGGAGGCGAGTTTAAACGGTGTTCGAGGTGAAGGGAGACCAGGTTGAAGGGAAGGTGGTGGTGATTGGTATAGGGTTGGAAATGGTGGTGAGTTTAGTGAGAAGAGGCAGAGGGAAGCTGGTTAAAAAAAGAAAGAAATAGATGAATGAACCGAATCACAAACTCAAACACGTGTGATATTGACCTTTACAACAGAGAACAAGTACTTTTATGAACCGAGTAATAGTGCAATTGTAGAAGATCAGGGGTAAAGTTAAGATTATTGTAATTACATACAAGGTGAATTTTATTAGGGAATCCCCAAAAGGTGGGATATAGCATTGAACTTTTTCCTTTAATTTTTAACGGAAAAAAGTTGATTTCATCATTAACAGATAAATGAATACTACAAAACTTTAAATATACATAAAAAACAGATACTGATAAAATTGCTTAATAATTCCCCTTCATTTGAAGCAATACAAATAGTTAGGTTCGCGACAGGAATTCAGCATATCTATCTATTGAATAGCGTAGTTCGTCGACCATGAATTGTACATTTGTATCTCCCAAATTCGAACAAAAAATAATGAAAAACCCTAATATCACTAAACTGTAACTATATCTACCGACTTGAACCGGGATAAAAGATGAAGTAGAAACACCGACACAATAGGTTTTTTAGCCAGAGACGCTTCTACAAAGCCAGCTCATAGGTCACTATCAGGACACCCATCTTCCAATAATATTCTTATAGGTAACCAATAATCAAATGAACAATGGTGGATGACCCCCAAATTATTGAATTCGATAACAAACCAAAGAGTATTATGGTATACCAATAAAACTCACTGGATCCTTATTCAACCAAATAAAAGCAAAATTAAAAGAAATTAAAGCAAAAAAAGGATTAGAGGCTTGGTAAAAACGCCAGATGGAAACCCCCTACGAAGAGAATTATGATGAAGACAAGAACGAAGTCTACTATAAGAGTAGATTGAACCTCTACGCCTAACTAGTAAGGACCTTTTGGGTGGGTAAAAAGCAACCACACCAAAAGCAAATCCTTGCGGGCTAGCCCAAAGAAGGACAGTATTGACTAATGGGAGTACTCGTTATAACCAATGGGGGTGTTAATCGCATATAACGATTTAACCTCCTATCTATTTATTATCGTTCGAATAATTCGTTTGTACATTCTGGATCTTATCTATGATTCGGGAATATCTATAATTCGATTTATGAGCTTGCTTTGAGCCTCAAGGTAACCTTACTAGAATATTCCGAATCTTTACCCAAAAGCTCTTTTTGGATTGTCTATTAGAATTTTGAAATTTATTAAATTGAAAATTACGTTGCAAACTTATAAAACTCAAGAAAAAATTATTCATAAAATACAGCAAACATATAAAAAAATGTTAAAGGAATAAGATGAACTAAATATAAAAATATCATA
>SNQN01001100.1:95412-106974 GCA_008642245.1 Bassia scoparia
GGGAAAACAGGTACTTTGATTATGTCTGTTGATAAGTTTTTCACTCCTGAATTTATAATAMTGGTCAAAATTTGAAACGAAGCCCACAAAATTCTAAATTATTACTACTTTGATAAAATGGCAGGAACACCCAGCAAAACCTTTTAAATGCAATGGGTTCTATGTATACCGCGGTTCTTTTCCTTGGTATTCAGAACTCCTCTGGAGTTCAGCCAGTCGTGTTTGTCGAGAGGACTGTGTTTTAGACATAGAAACGGCAGCAGGGATTGTATTCGCTTTGCCCTGTGCCTTCGCACAGGTAATCACACCTTTTCATGTCTCGACTCTTGAGATTAATTAACCAATAGTTAGAATAGCTGTTTCTTGTTTGTTGATAAAAACCATACAATAAATTTGCTTCAATTCTTTTAACACAGGTCATATTGAGGTTCCTTACACTTTCTTCCAATACCTTCTCTATGGAGTGACAGTATAATGCAGATGGGATTACGAGTGGTCAGAAGCGAAATTCTTTTGGTTCATTTTCTTCTTGTTTTCACCTTGCTCTACTCACCTACTACGGCATGAGTGTGTTGGTCTAACCCCGAATGCAAGTGTGGCCATCATTTCCTCTGCTTTCTACGGTATACGGAACGTTTCTCTGGTTCACATCCCACGACAGTAAAGTATCCTCAACAATGCTGAACTTCATTTCTCATCTTCAATTCACTGAATATCAAATTAGAAATCCAATTAATAATGCATGATCTTCCCTTCTTGCAGAGAATGCCAGTATGGTGGAGAGGTACTACTTGGGGATGCCCCATAGCGTGGAGCTTGTATGATTGCTCGTCTCACAGTTTGGTGACTACGAGGATTCACTCGAAGTTGTTCCTGGTGATGTAAGAGTGAAGGATTTCTTGCATAGCTATTTGGTTATAAGCGCGACTTCTTGGGGCCGGTTGCTGGTGTTATCCTCAGAATCAATCACTATTTGCGGTGTTGTATGCCTATTCTATCAAGGCCTTCAACTTCCAAAGAAGATGATCTTGAGGATGCACATGTATAGAAATGTTCATATTGTTTTTGGCTTGTGATTTGTATACTAGCACGTGTATGTAGTTTTAATATACGAAGTAGGAAAGTTTGTAATTGTTTAGACTTGTAAAGAAAATTGTCACCATTTCAATGAAAATGATGAGATTGAAATTTGCACTAGCTGATTCCTTTTTTTTAATTTCAATATATTAAATTAAAAAAAATAATATAAGTGTTACCGACCGATTAGTCGCGTCGGTAAACACTCCAGTGTCCCTTCCAAAAAATTGGTCGAATGTAATTGGTCGAAAAATCGGTCGTAAATTCGGTCGGTAAAACCCTTACCGACCGAATTTCGGTCGGTAATTTTTGGATTACCGACGATTGTGATTCTGACACCTGCTTCCGACCGATTTTCAGGTCGGTAAGTGTGGTCGGCCGAAGCCAATTTTAATTTCTGTTGTGTGTCAAGAAGAAACAATATACCATCCCACGGACTCCGCCTATCATAAGACAATGCATTTAACCATTCCCAAAACACAAATTGAATATCTGATGTACGGATTTTATATCCGATTTTTAGAGTCTTTTTATTATTTACTTTCCGTAGTTTTGAGTTAGTTTTGTCTTTGTTTTGAGTCTTTTTCCTCATTTCTTTTTCTTAACCCCTCCAACGGTCGCTTTGAGCGTTTTTCCAGCTTTCTCTTCTATTTTGATCGGTTTGCAGGCACTCATTTGGTGAGCATTGTTAGGAGTCGCTTTGACACACTTTTGAATTGTTCGAGGTTGGGATTATGTTCGGTCACCTTTGGTGAAGTTTTGGAGCGTTTTGGGCACTTTAGGATGGGTTAGGCTACTTCAATGAGCATAACTTTCAGCCACTTATCATTTTGGTGTGATTCTACTGGAGGTGAAAGTACGTCTCTATAGCTTCGAAACAACTGGTCATATGCCTGATTCCAACGTAAAACAAAGAAGTTATGGCGTTTCTTTTTCCTGATCACCAGTCTAGTAGCCCCGAGTAGCGGGCGCTAACTCTCTGCCCGATTTGCTTCCCGGCTTTTCTTTTCTTCTTGTTTTTACTTTTCTTTCTCTGTTTTTGCTGTGTATTTCACTTTGGGACTTTGAGCACTTTATCTTCATTCTGCAAAGTACACTTTTGCTTTTTTCCCTCTCTTAGTTTTTTACTAGTAGCTTTCGAGTCTTCATTACTATCATCATTCTCCCAATTTTTTTTGCACCTTTTGAAGCTTGTAACCTTGGAATTCTTGCACCAAATTTTATATTCAAGGCCTGTAACTATTCTCTATCTCTTGCACTTGCTTAAATTTCATTTTGGTTAAGTATTTCATGGAATTGCATTTTTGGGTTTTTGTGAGATTTCTTAGTTTACTTATAACTTTAGATCTTGTTTGTTTAGATGTTAAATATGCGATGTTATTATGTTTTTAAGCGTTGTGTGAGTAGTTTACTTTTCTAAGGGTTAGGTGAAACCCTCATTTCAACATGTGACTTCCCATTGCCTTGCTTGCAGGTTTGTGGTTTTTGGCCATGACTTGTGTGGTTTAGGAGGTTGCCAATTACTATTACCATGCTTAGCTACCATGGTGGTGGTTTTTCTAGGGACCTTAGACGAAGGAACCGAGAGTTGAAAACCCCACCACTTCCCTTCCTAGCTATTAGATAAGGAAATCATGAGAATAGAGGCCGGATTCTTAGGGATGTTACTAGCTTCATGACTTTTGTGTTAACCGAGCCTTGTAACCAACCATGAAATAGGTCTTGGATGCAATGAGGTTCCCCTTGCTAGATTGAGAGAGTGGTTAGACCTTTGAAAAGTCTCCCCTTGCCGGTGATCCGTGTTAATCCCTCATGCTTGCGTTTGGTTTTACATGTTGTGTTATGTGTGGTGAAACCAGAATCCCAGTGCCTTAATTGTTGTTTGTCGCTATTTCAACAGTGTGTGTACCACCACTATTAACCTTTGTCTTGGCTAGCTGTCGATCCTCGATAACTACGGTGCCTTAACCGTTTTTCCCGTGGTTCGACCCTACTGCTTGCTTTCGACAGACGCAAAAACTGACAAAGAATCCAGACCGATTGTTAAGAGTTTTATTCTACCTATCTGTTAGCCACAACGACATAGGTTATCAAAATATCAACTTAAAATAAATGACCATTTATAAGCTATTAAAATATATAGAGCCTATACTTGTTTTTTTTAAATAACCAAGAATGAAAGATGGTAAAACAATGACATAAATACCTCCAACACCTACATGGACATGAAAACACGGTCTCTTTTCTGGGTCCTTGCCCATTTCAAGAGCTTTCGATGTAATAAAAACGTCTTCTGCTCTATCTTTGTTAATATCGAAACAATAGCTGCAGCAGGAAGAAATAGCAATAGAATTCAGTAAACTAATCAACTTATATTCCGTCCTGGAATCCACACTAATATATGTATCAAAGTTGAAAGGCACAAACACATATCAAATGCAGTACAATTTGAGTTATAACTAACAGTTACACCAAACAGAAYTAAGCTGGACAAAATTATCAAAAACAAGGAAAGACCACAATCTATTATTCTAAAATTGAACACAAACATAACTAAAAATAAGAAGAAATATATTCACAATGGAGAATTGGATGACTAAATTACTAAAACCTCTATCACAACAATGTAATGTTATAAAAACCTTTCTTGCAAATCATTCTCAAAGAAAATCTAGTATTAGCAACATAAATACAAAAGTTAACTAGATTTAACCAAAAGCCATTTAGAATACTCATTCAATGACAAAATGTGACAAATATTTTTTGTACTCGGCTAATATTCAACATTTCAATAAAAAAGGTCCAATGTATCATATATATACTCCTTATAATCAAGAAGCATCAACAAAAAGATGAAAAAATTAGCCCCTTTCACATACCCTTACAATCAAATTTTTTCAATAAGATAGTAGTATTCGCAAATGAAACACAAATACTTTGCTTTCACATACCCTTGCAATTCAACACAAAGCTTGATGGTGGGTATTTTTCTCTCCTCCCCCATTTAAAATCRTGAGAATCAAAATTAACCATTAAAAAACATTGGAAAAGGACAACAATTTTCAATACATATTAGAGAAGTACGTAAAAGTTTATTCTTCTTTTTAATACAAATTCTAATTTTCGTGTTGATATAATTAAGCCATGGCATATAGCAGCAGGTATTGTATCGTATGAATAATGGCAATATGCTCATCGGACACGATGGGGGATGGCAACATGATGTTTGTATTATTATATGGTTTTCTTCCGATTTCTCTGCTAAATCGAATGTTTTGGCCTTCTTAAGCCCTCTTTGCTACTAATCGTGATCGTTGTTAGTGTTTGAGTAAGTGTTTTAGGTGCTATCCGATTTATTTGGCGTGATTTTCGGCAGCTTTTTGAAACATACGGAGTTTATAAGCAGTGGCAAAAGCTAGGAGTGGACGACGCAAGGAAGTTGATACATGCCTCACTCTTTTGACCATAACTTTTGTTTCGTTCGTCGGATGGTGCGAATTCCAGTTGCTATTGGAACTAGAATTCGAGAGCTTCGGTTTGATAGGGTCTATGCGTGATTTGGACCACCGGAGCTCGAGATATGGCTCTAGAAGATGGACGATTCTGCTGCCAAACCGTATCCGATCCGATTCGGATCACACCCGATCGATCGGATCGAGGCCCGATCAACTAGATGTTTGCAAGTGTCTATGAAAATGTGTTATGCTTTGTGAAAAACTGTGTTTGCTTGTGATCTTGACTCGACCTTGGTGGAACTTGTGGTTGCTTTTCTGATTCCTGACTAGAGTTGACTGATATGACTAGCCTGATGTATCTTTGGAACGAGGAGACTGAAACTTGAAGGAATTTGAGCTTAATTGATAATCATTCATATTTCTTCTTGTGTGCTAGTTCCTGGTGTGTCATTATCTCTTAGTCTGGCTTGGTACTGTCTAGTTGGCTATTTGGTCATATTTGAGCATGATAGGAGGCTTTCATTGTTAGGAGCCGTGCTTCAGTGTTTAGAAACATATTATCCCTTGATCCCTGATTTTGACCTGAATCCTTTCATTTCATGATTACCTACATTACAACCCTATTTTGGTTTGTTCGACGTACCCAAGTTGGCTGGGGAGCATATTTGGGGGTGATGGTGTTTTGTGGGTGTTTATTGGAGGCTCGTGTTTGGTCGATAGTTGGGTGGTATGTATTTCATATGGTTCCTAGCTTGAGTGTTGTCATGCGTTTCTTGTATAGTAGGCAAGATTAGATTCTATATCACAAAAAAAAAAAAAAAAATCAAAAAAATCCAAAAATAAGTTTTATTTTATAGTTATTATCAAATAATGCCTTTGCACTTGTGTCTTGTTTAATAAAAGATGATGATGCGATGTAGTTGCGGTTCTTGGAGTTGGATGGTTTTTGTTATTCGAATTGGAGTTTGCTTGAGTTGTCTTAGCCTTATCACTTGGCTATTAGTGTTATTGAATGATGCTCCCTTGATTAGCTTGTAGCTACACATATCCCAAAATTGTCCTACCCTAACCTTAGCCCATTACAAGCTATTAAAAGTCCTCACTTGATAAACATGTGTCCATTTGTGTCTTGTAGATTGAGTACCTTGCCAAGGTTGTTGAGTTTCGTGTTTGCATTTCGAGTCGACTTGTAGGTGATGCTATTGATAACCCTTTCAAACACATGAGTGTTGGAGAATGGGAGGTGCCTTAGTACTTAGGCCACAAAAAGTTGATCATGTGCACATTTTATGCACATGTGGGGTGGGGCGAATGGTTCATTTTTAACCCACCACACAAAGAGAGAGTGTCACTAGTGATAGTTCTTCCTTGATTCCTATTCCTATACTTATGGCTATGTTTGGGTTTATGATGATGATTGGAATATTTATTGGTCAAAAGAACTACTTGGTCGGTAATGAACTTGTTGACATGCGTACGCAATGTTATGTTTTTATGGGTGAGACGTGTTTAGATGAGAGGTCTATATTAGCTTGCTGAGGACAAGCAGAGGGTTGATTAGGGATATTTGAATAGATTATTATAGTGGTTTTCTCCATTTCTCTTGCTATATCGAATGGTTGTTGCCTTCTTAAGCCCTCTTTGCTCTATCTGTTTGTGTTGAGTGTTGAGTAAGTTTTAGGTTGCTTCATTTATTTGGGTGATTTCGGAGCTTATTTGCAAACATCTCGGAGTTTATTAGAAGTGGCAAGGAGCTAGGAGTCGGAGCGCGCAAGAAGTTGATACATGCTCACTCTTTTGAACATAACTTTGTTCGTTCGACGATTGTGCGTTCTAGTTGCATTGGAAACTAGACTTCGAGATCGTCTCGATTTGATAGTCAAATGCGATATTGACCACCGGAGCTCGAATATGCTCTAGAAGATGGACAATTCTGCTCCAACCGTATCGATCCGATCGGATCACACCCGATCCGATCGGATCGAGCCCGATTCTGCATTTAAGTTGTGCTTTTAAATTAGCTTTTAATGAAGGGCATGATGTAATTTAGCAAGCTTAGTTTAATTTAGATATTTTCTGATGTTTAAAGGGAGAAATCCTAATTTCTCGATTATCTTTTATTCTATTCTAGTTTTTAATCAAAAGGAGAGATTTTCCCCAATTACGTATTATTGTCAAGAACCCTAACTTTGCACTTTCAATAGAAATCAATCATTCAATCATCAATGCATCTCTTTGGTAATAATTCTTCCTTAATTCATTTCCTTATTGCTTCATTATTTATCGCTTTTGATATTCGTTTGATTTATTAGGTTTCATTATTCTTATCGCCTCTCTTCCACTATGATATTGTTTTAATTATTCTTTGCTTTGATATTTCATTTCCTAATAACATCATCATGTTGTAGTTTAATTATGAGCGATAGTCTATTTCTTAGAGCGATTGGGTCTATAGCAATATGATTGTTTTATAATTGGTTGATGCAATTCATGGCTTGGCTTTTAATCAAATTCCTATTAGATTGTTATTTATGTTAATCAGTTTCGTAGGGCCCGACTTAATTGCTAATCCTGATTAGTCACAAGTCTCTAGATCTAGCATGAGACTTAGAACAAATCAACATCAATAGTTAGAACACGAGACTTTCCTAGGTCGAGAGATACGGTTAGGAGTGTCTATGGTTTAATTGATTCGAGAGAGCTTAATCCTGTTTGATTTGCAGTGTTATAATTGCTGATGCCAATTTGTTGTCAATTATTGCTATAGTGAACCATAGCTCTAGATTCTTTATCATATAGTTAATTCTCTTCTGTTACATCGTAGTCATCAGTTTTAGTAGTCTTAACACAATCAACGTTTCTCTTGCTAGTATTGATGCTTATATTCAATTAATCAGTAGTTGTTGTTTCCTCGTGGATACGATCCTGTTACCACTAGCTGTAGGTTAGTTTTAATAGGTATTTTTGATAGGTGTGCGACAACCCTTTCAGCAACCAATGTCATCTTTTGCATCAAAAACTATTTGTTTTCTACTATAATCCTTTTTGAATCTGCATATCAATCTTATAAGTACAATAATACTAGTTAGAAAGTAAATAGAAAACTTTTTAATAAAATGGGCGTTTAATCATATATCAACATATGGCAAGATATTTATTAATGTGTTTTGCAGATGCTCAAGCACAAATAAAAAGTGTAGGATGCTAATTTTGTACACACACAATACAGGTTGTAT
Source organism: Bassia scoparia (assembly GCA_008642245.1). NCBI lineage: Eukaryota > Viridiplantae > Streptophyta > Magnoliopsida > Caryophyllales > Amaranthaceae > Bassia > Bassia scoparia. The sequence continues at coordinate 103,181 of SNQN01001100.1, forward strand.
GTATGCATTATAAATTTATATTCACCAAATCATGTGTTAGCTCCGGGAAGGAAACGCTTCATGTGAATTGCCACCATTCTAGCAGCTTTAAATTTTGTATATGCCTTAGTTAAGTACGATCTATTTGGATTTAACAGATTAAATTTAGATAATAGTTGAGCTCGTTAAAAACATACACAATTCAGGAAGCAATTATGAGAATCATTGGCAAAATATGTGGCAAATACATCATAAGTTTAGTCCTATATAGCCCAAAACATAGCACTGCTTTCTATTTCCTATTTGATACGACTAAAGGRCTARTTTTACATTATTGATGTACTCTGTTGCTAAATGCATTATGATTTTACAAAATGTAGTAAAAAGATCAACATCCAAAAATTCCAGAAAATTTGTAAAACACTTGAAAAAATTAGAAGAAAATTAATAAGAAAACGAAATCTAAAAAACGAACCCCAAAACATATTCAGAGAATACAAAAAACACAAAAAACAAGAACCTTAAAAAAAATCACACACCTCACCAAATTAACCCCCGAAAATCCCAAAAATTCACAAATGAAATCCAATTTTAACACAAAAGACAAACAACTCAATTAAAAATTGGTGAAAGCCTGGAATTAGCAATATAATATTCTTTTTATTTGAAATATAATCCTCATCCCTAATTCTTAAGAACCAATGATATCAAAAACAACTGGCAACAACACAATTTTTTCAATCAGAAGAATCAGAATAATTTTCAATTCAACATAATCGACCAATTAGAACAATTAGAATCAATCGAGCAACCCTTTTACACCCAAATGAACAAAATCAGATTCAATCAAAACCCAAAAATCTAAAACAAACTAAACAACAAAAAAAGTCGTACATTTTCAGGATCGCCACCACTTTTTGTACGCCACACAACAAAACGACACCCACTAAGAGGAAAATCAAGCTAAAATCAATAAATCAAACCAATTATCAAAAATCAAGCTAGAATCAATAAACCCTGTAAGATCAAATCAAACTTACAATAAGAGGAGCATAAACCCTTCGAGCTTTACTTTCTTRGACCTTGCTWCGTATACTTGGAATCGGAATGAGAAAATATRAGCCATGAATCGGAGCCGGAAAATATCAGGCGCATAAAGGGTGGAAGTATGACCTCACGTATTTCCAACTTTTATGAGTTCAAAGCATCTTTTCTAAGTCGAAACAATCGCGAGACGCGGTATGTTTCATCACTGATTACTCTTTTGGGGAGACACTTTTAGGTGTCTACAGAAGCGTAAGCACCTGAATAGCTCGCGAGGTTGAACCTACATCATCAAGCCAACCACATCATTCCCCATTTACTTACCCTTAGTCTACAAATTTTAGCCTTGTCTTCTTCGAACCTTTAGCCTATTCCTTTATCACCTTAAGGGGCTCTCCTCAACTCTGTCCTTAGGCTATCACTTCTGCAGCACTTCATCATGCATCTCCTCAAAGTCATCACATGCAGGCTGTTCCTCCATGTCTCCCTCATGCGACTTCAGCTCAAGTTACCGATTGGCGAAATCAAAATCAACATCCCAGTACCATCATTTCCCTTACCGATACCAGCGGTAGGGAGCCACGACCATGACTTCCACAAAAATCACTAGCCTGTACCTTGCTCCATCAAACCCATTGCCCCAAACTCGATCAAGCTGGGGCCTCACCCACTTAATCCAATCCGATCAACACCACAACTTAACAGCCATTCCCCACACCCAGGACCCCCATGGTTGGCGGCTCACTTGCAATCACAAGCATCGCCTTTGCTCGAATGGGGCTCTTAATGACGGCTCAGTCCCTCCAAATCCAAAAGCATTCTTAACATTAGGTCAATTTCCCTTGGTCATTTCATCGCATTAAATCTAAGAATAAGACTTGGATTAACATATAGCCATTGCAAACACTCATAAGGCAATCATTGCCATTGCAGTTTACATACATTCATGCATATGCATCCTTGTACACAAACAGCATTACATCTGCACATGCACCTATTACACATTGCACACCTCAACATGAGGCTAGGGCCCATCGTTACGATGCAGTTGCCTTACACACGCAAATAGCGTTTCAATCGCTTATACCGCGTATTGTTGGCTACACGCAATTCTTTCCAACTAAAGCCGAAGGTCACCGTTAGGTGAAGGTTTCCTGAGAACGGCAGCTTGTACGATAGAGGAATTTCAGTATCACAGCGCTTATACGGCATTTCTTCGGCTTACGCGCATTTGTATGCTACACGCAGACATTCTTCCCGAAAAGCCCAAGGTCGGCAGCCGTTAGGAAGGTTTCCGAGGAACGAGGCGCTTCGAAGGATCTATCCAGCCTATACGGGCACATCGCTATACGCGAATTGTTGCTACCGCAACATTCTATCCCGAAAAGCCGAGGTCAGCCGGATAGGGTAAGTTTCCTGCAGGAACGAGCGGTTTTCGAAGGAATTCAATCATCACTCATAGCCTATACTGGCATTCATCCTATACGCGATTGTTGTACACGCAAACTTTTTCCTGGAAAACCAAGGTAGCCGTAGGGGAAATTTCCGAAGGATCGAGGCTGCTTTCCAAACAGGAACTTACATTACGTCTTCCGAAAAGCCAAGGTTCAGCCATCGGGAAGCATGTACGATCACAACTCTCGCCCGAAAATCCAAAGGTCGCCGTAGGTTGAACTTTCCAAGGAACGACGGCGTCCGACGGAACTTTACTTACTTCTTCCCGAAGCCGAAGGGTCAGCCGCTAGGGAAGGCAGTCGTCACACATTTTCTTTCCCGAAAAGCCAGCAAGTAGGTTAGCCGTACGGAAAAGCTACCTTAGGACGAGGCGCTTCCGAAGGTATTCATCACGCATTTTCTTCCTGAAAAGCCCAAGGTCAGCCGTAGAGAAAGCAGCCCGAGGTCCAGTGCGCTTCCAAGGGCATAAAACCGCATGCGGGCGCGTGGTAACATAAATTATAACCTTTGTTTTGCAGGTACGGCGAAAAATAAGGGTTGACTCAGGGTCGCAGAACGTCTTGAGTTGCGTCTCCGGCCCCGACATCAAATACTTTGACCTTGTTCTACGAAGCATTTTCGTCTCTTCAGACTCAGTCAAAGTGGGGCTTCTACTCCACAACAGCTCCTTACACAACTTCGGGCGTTTTGGAATCTTCTCCCGCGCCGAGAGTTCCACCATATGCACACTTCGAGTCTACTCGGATTTCTGCCGCTACAGGGGAAATCCTGCACAAGCGTCTTTCGGAGTCTACGATTCTCCGCTACAGGAATCCAAGCGACAACGCATCTTTCCGGGTCTTATGGTTCTCCCGCTACAGAAATCTCAAGCAAATTACATCTTTCGGGGTCTTGAAATCTTCTCCGCTACAGAAGTTCCCGTGTCAGGCACTCTTCGGAGGTTCTTGAATCTTCTCCCGCTACGAAGGTTCCGTCACGCACATCTTGGTCTTGGAAATTTCTTCCCGCTACAGAAGTTCCGTCAGCATCTCTCGCTTTTTTGGAATCTTCTCCCGCTCAAGAAGTTCGCGCACTTCTCTCCGGGTTTGGAGTTTTCCTCCGCCCAAACAAAACTTCCAGAGGCAAAGCAAAAATCAGACCGCACGGGACACGCTACAGGTTAAACTAACCTTTTTTGCACGCGGGGTCGTACCGGGCGAAACAAGGGATAACTCCAAGTGCCAGAACGTCTTGAGTTGCTCCGTACCGAATCGAATACTTTGACTTTGTTCTTACGGAGACTCGTCTCTTCAACTTCAGTCAAAGTGGCGGCTTCT
>SNQN01001101.1:14580-31680 GCA_008642245.1 Bassia scoparia
CCKWTTWKCCRTWKKWTTWAAAWWAAACATTTCTCTCAGTAGATTAATAMTTTTCGTCACTTCACCTTACCGACCACCACGAACCATCACCAACAACCGCATATACAMTTCAGTTGTTAGTAATCGGAAATTACAATTTACAACCTTCACGACATTTGAGAACAAAATACAGTTTGTAATCCCTCCATTTTTTTATGTTTCATATTTCCTCCATTTCTAATTAAATGCATCACWTTAGTTTTTACGCTTTTGGAAACAACATTTGTGAGAGCGATGAGGTGACAAAAAAGAAAAATAAAGATTAACACAAACATTCATATGAGGCAAGCCTCATATTAAACACTTCGTGAGGCCTTCTAATGTTGGGCGGCCCAATTATGTAATAACGGGGTCCACAAAATGTGATTCATAAATAGTGTCAACAAAAGTAAGTCTAAAATAAAATAAAATAAGTTCGTGTTTGATATACCAAAAAATAAAATACATCATCTTTATTAAAAAGTAATATATTATCCCAAACCGTAGTATATCATTATTTAATCTTAAATATTTATTAAAGACAAAGAGACAAAAGAAAAGATATATAAAATAATAGTATTACTATATATACACTAAAGAACGTAATATAGCACAAATATTCATAAATAATGGTTCACAAAAAGTAAGTCATATAATAGATAAGTATGTGTATAATATAAAGAAAAAATAACTATATTCTTTAGTAAAATAGTATCATATTAACAAAGGTAGTAACATATTTACATTAAACATATTTTATAAAAGAAAAGATACAAAAATAAAAAGTATAGGAAAAATTCATCTGAATAATCCTTTTGGTGGTCTTCCTAAATAATCCGATCTTTGAAAATCCACAAATAATGCCTAACTTTATCCTTATCTTCCCATATTGCCACTATTACGAGTTAATTGCATTTGGTGACCTGCTAACAAGGTCAATATAACGTAGGCGGATTGTGGATATAGTCATTCTTTTTTTTTCTTTTTTTATTTTTTTTACCACGCCTCTTCCTTCTCTTCCAACTGCAACCACACCAATTACCACCTAACCACACCTTCCTCAAACTCAACAACCTCACCACGTCGACCTCACAGGCCTCGCTCGAACGCACCGTACCCAGCCACCACACGACAACGCACACGCGAACTAAGCCTGAGAAACGCCCACAACGCAACCCACTAATGTGACACCAATAGCAATAAACGCCGAAACCCCTACAAAACACATAACAGAAGACCAAACTCTCTCGAAAATGAACCCAAAAACAACCAGACATGCATACCAGCAGAAAAACACAAACCAGACAATAAAACCCCCCTGCGAATCGCCCGCACGCCCAATCCAGAGTTGAATTGCCACACTTGGACACCTGCGAACCAGACCAGAATCGCCACCCCAAAATGCGCCTGAAAGCACAGAAACCGAAATTACTTCCTGAATATGCACCACGCCGCTGCAAATGTGCCGGAGCATCCACCAAAAACTAATCGCCTCTCACCCTCTAATGTTTGATATTGTGTGGGTGGTGGTGGTGTTAGTGTGTGGTGGTCATGGTGTGGTGCGTGGGGTGGTCGTTAGTGGTGTGTTGTTGTGGGGTGGGTGGGTGGGTCGTTAGTGGTTTGGTGGTGGTGTTGGTCGGGTTAGCTTAGGATAGGTTGTCCCAAAAAAATTAAAATAGAAAAAAAAGAAAGGTGACACCTGATAAACAAGTTTATAGGTAAATAGTGCAATATGGGAAGATAAGGGATAAAGGTGGGATTATTTTGGAATTACCTCAAGATCAGATTAATAAGGGAAGCCACAAAGGTGGGATATTCAAGTGATTTTTTTCCAAATGTATATTATAAACTAAACCAGTAACCTGTAATAAACCCTAAATTAGTACAATCACAATTATATCAACACAAAACTAACATACAATCAAGAATGACATTTAATTTCCACACTACAAGTTTACAAATTATATAAACTATGTACTCCTTTAATTTTCATTCCCTACGTTAGAAAACAGTAGATCTCCATGTATGCTGTCAACTATTACTAAGTTGTAAACTTTCCTTGACCTCACATTTCAAAAAAAAAACGTGGAAAATCAAACAAACAGAGAAAAGGGAAAAAAACGAGCTATTAAAGTATTAGATCAAAAATTAATTAAAATAATCAAACAAATACAGAAGAGAGAACAAAAACAAAAAGAGAAAACGGATGAAAAAAAGAGGAGAGAACAAATGAGAAAAAAAAGCAAACAGAAAGAGGGAATTGGAAGAAACAAAAAACCAAATAGAAGCGAGCTGAAAGAAAGAGGAGAGAGAGAGAGATAATGAAGACACGAAAGAAAATGAAACAGAAAGAGAGAAATGAAGAGGAAAAGAAAAAAGAAATAATCGAGCTTAATGAAAGAAGAAGCTTACTATAAATAAACACTATGACTTAGTCCAACAAAACACAGTCATGTTAAGTTCTCTTGTTCTTTTTTATTTTTTAAAAATCAATATCCAGCTTACATAATTCATTAATGATGCATTAGGTACTTTAAAGATTAAGTTACTTTTTGAAATACTATCACTTGACAAAAATTATGAAATACATAACTTCATATTACTATATCTTATATTAAAATTATGAAAATCAAAGGAACTTGCAAGAATACAATTTTGACATAAAACAATTTACTTTTTTTAAAAAATGATTTACTTTTGTAACTTATAAATATTGACCACTTATGTTTAACTTGATAGTCAATGATTGAAGATGAAAATGGCATAATTGAAGCAAATCGCAGATGAATCAATTTATACACAGGGACTCAGAACAAAACTCAAACGAACAAGCACAAGACTATAGATGGAAGCCTACTTGGATTCACCAGAGATACTTGGGAGGAATATAATGATGCTTATGTTTTTGCATTACAAAGCAGTTGGATTCGGAGTTCCGGGAAATCATCTACAAGATACACATAAGGAAAAAAAAAAAGTTGAAAGGAAAGTATTTTGATGAATAGACAGGTGGTCGTTGCTCAACCAAAAACTATCGCTTAATTAACATCAACTGCAACACCATCACAAATATCAACACAAAAACAAGGAAGCATGAATGAAAAAGAAAGAAAAGAAAAGAACACAGAGGGTGACTAGAATGGATGCACGCTTACCTCAGAGCTAACATCAATGAAGATGAATGGGAAGTTGATGATCACATTCTCGCACACAACCACCAATTGTCCACTGGAAGAACATGACATGCATAGATTCAACAGAAAACAGTTACAGAGAAAAGGTAGCAAAGACTTTATGCTTTCTGCTGACTAAAACCAAACTAAGCATTCAACTTAATGGTTAAAGGAGGTAGGAGGAACTAATTTCAGTCGGTCACAATTATGACATACAAATTCACATATCTAGTAGAAAATGAAAAAGGAATAGAAGGAGGAGATGCTCATATGTCATAGACAAACAATGTAACAAGACAAAGCGAGCCAACGAATACTTTCTTTCGATTCACAAATAGGAGAAGGAGAGAAGCAAACAAGTTGCAAGTAATTATTTGGAAAGATGCTAAATGTTCGAGACTACAAATATATGGTGAGTTGTTCATATTTGTCATACATTCAGGACAACAATAAATTTAATATATGCCCAATAGTGGAATATAACAATCATTGGCAAACATAAATGTTTGGATGCGCAATTCATGCCGTGAGACAGAAAAACATTTCAAGGTTTTGAACACTTTCAAGAAGTCAATGCGAGGAAAGAACCAAAGACACTTATTTACTGATCAAGAATTTAGCAATGTCAAATGCAATCAGCAGGTCAATTCGGGTTTTTGAATACACTATTTACTTATTTCTTTATTCAGGGTTACATTTTAATTTTAGCAGATTTTAATTTAAAAAAAAAATTCTAGTGGACAAATAAATGATTACTATTCATATTAAACCTAAACAACTTAGTATAGATACAACAAGTGAAAGCTATTACTATTTACATAATATGACTTACTTTTCTTCATTTTAGGGTTATATTTTACATTTCCAGGCTAACATTATCAAAAATAATTCTACTATTCAATAATGATTACTATTCTTACAATTACCTTACACAGACTTGTAATCACTAAAACAAGTGAAAGCAAATACTCTTTAACATAATATGACTTACTATTTCTTTATTTAAGGGTTACTTTTTCATTTCATACTTTAAAATTTATAAAAAATACATTATACTGTTCAAATAAATATTACTATTATAATACTTACAAAACTGAATATTTATAAAAAAGTTAAGGAATAATATTTACCACAATATGACTTACTTTTCTTCAAATTAGGGGCTTACTTATTTCATTTAAGCTTAGAAATTTAAAAAATAATTCTACGTGTGAAATAAATGATTACTATTTCATAATTACTAAAAAAACTAAAGTATTTATAAACAAGTGAAAGCAACTTAACTACTTTACATAACATGACTTACTATTTTCTTATTCTAGGTTATTTTTTACTTTTAAGAAATATATTATGTTCACAGGTTTTCAAGCAAGATTCAAGACATAGGTTTGTATATGGCATATATATAAGATTGCAGTGTCCAGATTTGGGAGCTTTAAACACGAGACACAGAGTTCAAAAACAATTCAGCCACTGCGTGCCTCAGAAGTTCATAACAAGAAAGATTCGAAATGAATGGACAACAATAAACAACACAACTAGAAATAAAAAACTGGTTAAGGACTATAACAATCTCAAAGGGGAAAATGGTGTACAGCTCTAACAAACGGCTCTTTTCATTGGGCTATATTTCATCTCAAAAGAAGTGCAACAGCACAAACATGCATGGCTTTAAAGTAGAAATCTACAAGTTTGACTGAACTTCTTCAGTATTTGGATGACAATTAGAAAGATGGAGGCAAAGTGAAATAGAGGAGGACTTCAGTGTCTCAAATCACACAGAGGTCCAGAATTCTCAATGGCAAGCAATAATCAACACTGCAATGCAAGTTTCTCACCAACAATTTCAAAGAATTTGAGGCAGAATATCACATGTTGTCTGGTTGCATGATCTGCATTGATAGGACCAACGTAGAACAGCATAATAATGTATAAGTTTGGCTACAGGACAAGCAAAAACAACAAAACAAGTACGTACAATACCTCAACAATGAATGGTCGTACTTGCAAAAATTACTAGAGTAGGATGGTTAATGCTATCTATTTCTAAGGGTATCATTTTACAGCATTCAGTGACAGAATAAAGTCGCGTATTCAAAACAACTTGGACACATTAACCAAAACAAGGAAGTTTGGAGCAAAAGAAAGCAGCAGAGCAAGAGCATGAGATAGAACAGCTTAATGTAATATTAACTTTTTAAAATCTGTCTTTGTTAATTTCTTTAAATATATATTCTATTACAAGGTAAGTTTTATGTATTAAAAGTACCTACAAAACATAAAAACAAAGTAATCAAATTAAGAAAAGTAACAGATATAGAACTCCAAAATAGTATGATGACAAGCAAGGAAAGAAAGAAAATACCAAATCATACAAAACTACAATAGTTCATTTAACAACTTGAAATATGAAAAACAAAAGTAGCACAAAATAATAATAAGTAACTATAATACACAAAACAGATTCCTTATACTGATCTTGCATTTCTGACAAGTAAACAAAAAATACATACCAAATTCAAAAAAGTAAACATCTATCATACAAAACATAACAATAAGTATCAATATTACACTTGAAATAAGAAAAAAAAACGTAACCTCAAATACTAAATAATAATGAACTATTAAACAAAAAACAATTCCTCTTATGATCTTACCTTCTCACAACCAGCAATAACACGCCTAACACAAAAGGTAGAACAAAAATAAAATAATAAGTATATATAAAGGAAAAAACGAAAACCTAAAAATAAGATAAAGACTTCTAACCTCTATTAATATGAAGATGGCAATACTCTACAACTTATTAATAACAATGGACACAAAAAACAATGCAAAAATTAAAGAAAAAGACAATATTAGTTGAAAAAACTAAACAATAAAGAAAACTTTGTTCATTAAACTAAAAAAAGTAACTACATTAACTAAAAAGTAAATACAGGATAAAGAATAAATAGAAAAACATAAGAAATAAATACAAGGTTTACTAATACATTCCAATATTGTTCATAAAACTACAAATACTAATGTTAAGCTATTACAGAAATTGTTCTTGTGAAATACACATGCAAGTTTATCAAATTAAGTTAATAAACATATAGTTGCTCTTCTAGAAATCAACTACTTTTCTTTTCCAAACTTTTCCATAAGGTTTTTTTCCATAGCACCAATAGCAACATTTTAACTTCGACAACGAGTTTTAACAATTAATTGGCATTCTGCTTTGCTTCTTCTTCATCGTGCTAACACAGAACTCAAAGAATTGAACGCCTCCTTGGATTAAAAATTCGTCCACCTTCTTCAACTCCATCTTTGAAATCAAATTTCTAATTAGATGAACTAAGTTTGCCGCAAAATTCAGCAGGTAAACCGAGTTCAAAGACTAAATAAAATCAAAAAGAAGATTAACATTTAAAAACACATTAAACCCAAAAAAAATAAAATAGGAAAAAAATAATATCTCAAATGATTAACAATAAAACATTATATAAAAAACAAAAAAATTTACCTTCTCCAAACCAGAGCTTTCAAATCATATTCCAAAAAATGAACAAAGTGATAAATCATAGTTAAATCCACAACCACATTATTGGAGAATTCCGATGTCCATTCAAAATCCTTTTTCAATGGGAGCACTTTTCAACCTCTTGAAACCTAGATCTTTTAATGTCCACATAAATCTTGAAAATATTCGACTAGAAAAATACAAAATAAAAATAAATAACTAATTGAAAAAACAAACTAAATATATCATAAACATTACACAAACAATTCCCATATTTTAACAAGCACCATAAAATTCAGTAGAACTCTCTGTAAAACAGAACTTTACGTCTTCTTCCCTTAACATTCACACTATAAGTTCTATTGGTCCAATGTCAATCTAATCCTTTTTCAAATTGACCAAAACAAGAGAAATGATTGTCATGATGATAGGGAAAAATCTGACAAAAAAAAAGAACAAACAAAACGAGTTTTATTAAACTATTAATACAGAAGTGTACATATAAACTATTATAAAAAATATCTACAATAGAATAAACATTAAAAATAAAAACACAAAAACAAAGAAAATTTCACAACAAATTGAAAAGTAACCACTAAAAAAAATAACCACAAATTGAAAATTTAAATGAAAGACAAGTAAACCAGAGAAAAACATCTAAACAAAATACTAACAATAACTAAAATATTAGAAAATAAAGCAAAGCATAATGAAAAAAAATTCAACAAAATTTCAAAAGGTACATAATCAAAGAAAAAGTAAACAAATTGAAAAATGTTTAGAGTTATATTATATATCCTGTTGTCTCAACCATTAGCTTAAACTTTTGTTGAGAGTGGTCGGTTATAGATGGTATCCGAAGCCAAGTGTGACACAGAGTCAGGGTTCGAGTCTTACCCTACCTTCCTTCTAAATGGAATTTATTCGGCCAAGTATGAGTGGGCTATGTTGCCACATTTCAAGCCAAAGGGCTTTCTGTTGAGGAGGAGTGTTAGAGTATATATTACTAGTATTTTTTTGCACGCGATGCGGTGTATTAAAACAAATAAACGTTAGCAAAAAATCATTAGCTTAAGTCTTTGGTTGAGATGGTCCCGGTTAACAAAAAATCTTTCAATTAAAAATGTTAAATCTGTAGAGAAAAATAGTTAAACAAAATACTAACAATAAATAACTTACTAACAACAAACAGAAACAAAAAAGAATAAAATTTGAATTAATAGAAAAAGTACACTAAAAAAGGTAAAAAAAAAAGTAAACATAAAAGAGTTAAAAAGTGAAGTTAAATTAATATCAACTGAAACTACTAATTTTCAAATTAGTGTTGTTGTTGATCCATAATTCCAGTCTTCCATGCAGAATAACTCTTCATTAAACATTTTCACCTTCTTGTTCATCCTTTTTGTATTCTTTGAGCAAAGGGGTGCTACAATAAGTAACATAAGATAGTAAACATAATATAAACAAGAAAAAATAGATTACAAAAAATATTATTACCATGAAGTGCTTCAAAAAAGAAACGACTGAAAATGTTTCACTTCTTGTTAACATTCCGTACAAATTCAACATCATTATAGCAATCAACAACAATTCTATGTTTATCAATTCCCCTTGTTGTAAAATAAAGCATCTTCTGAGACTAAAGTGTAATTGTTACAATTCAGCAAATGTTCTCTTGAAACAAGAAACGTAAAAAGTAAGTATTCAACAACTGAAATTGTACAACAAAAATACAACTAATATTAATAAAAAAACAATAACCACATTGAAAATAAATAAATGCATATGTTTATAAAAAAGAGTAATGCAAATAGTAACCAAAAAAGTAAACAAAAGTAACTGACAAAAGAAAGAAACTCAAAAGTAACTGCATTATTAAGAAAGGTAAAGCACATACAAAATAATATAATACTCACGTGCTCGGAAATCTTGCATCATTGACAAAGCATAGTTCAGCAACTTGAAGTCGATATGCTCTCTTTTCTTCATGTGCAACACGGTTTCCTCATGAATTTTGATTCTTAATATAGCATATTATCATAATGTGAATCACAAACCAAAATTACACATGACAAAAAGATCAAAAAAGGCTTTGGATGATCACATAATCTGTAAATTCCTTTCGGCAGCGGTCTTTTAAAAGAGCTTGATCGTTCACCACAAAAAACGCACTACCAGAAGCAACTATGGTTAGATATTCTGCAGTTCGCTTTCCTCTAAAACTTAGAGCCAATTTTAATACATACCCTCATGTACTTTGAGCCATCGGAATTTGTCTTTTGTCTTCTTCAATCTACTTCATATTGCAATTCAATTTCATTGGAGTAGGAAGAGATTCAGACTCGACAAATACAATCGGAAGATCTCTTGATCAATAGGATCAGTTGAACATCAACTTTAACTCCGAGACTATTGGCAGAATAGTAATCAAAACCTGATACATGACCACGAAGAGCAGCAAACCACAAGTGGTCAGACATATCAACATCTACATTCTATCTTTCCACCATGACATCGTAGCATAATCAACATGAGAGCATTCCTCCAATTTTCCTCATCAGATTTCCCCATATGTAGGATTAACTGCTTTCAAACATATTTGACTTTCAGATTGTCACATCAACTTCCATATTGTCAATCTCATGACATCTCAATTGAGCATCAGTCAATTCAACTCGGCCTTTCTCTGAATTTTCATTTCTCAATCACAAATTGCAATATTGTTGATGATTAATTTGAAATATATGTTCAAATGAACGCATCGGAGGGAAGTGTGAAAATTTGGATGTTAACATGAAGAGCAGAGCAAAAGAACGAATTTTTTCATTCATTTTTGCCCCCTCATTTGTTAGTTGATTAGTTTCACCAAAAACAAACATTTGATGGAACGAGGACTGAATTGAGATAGCTGAAGGTGACTTAAATAGTTTGCTTTTACTCATCTTCTTTTTCGCCAAGAACTTGATGACGCTTTCCATAGTATCCACATTCTCTCCAACAGACTGAAACAATTATATTCCTCTCTTCAAGTAGAGGTATTGTTTCTCAAATCCTGCAAATTAAACGCACAATCGAATAATCATTTAAAAAAGTAACAGAAAAGATCGAAAAAGGTAACTACAAAAACAAGAAAAACCAAAAGGCAACATAACATAATTTTTTTTAAAAAATATTTAAAAAAGGTTAAATATTAAAAGAAATGGAGAAGTCAAAAAGAAAAAAAAATCTAAAATTGAAATAGTAGCTATTAGTAAGGAAAAGTAATCAGAAAGACAAATACGGTAAATATAAACAAAACACAAAAAACATAAAAAATTTCAAAATTTACACAATATATAAACATAGAAAAATACAAAGCAAATCAACTGAAAAGCAAAAAATCAACAAAATAGAAAAGTAAACAGTTAATTTAGAAAAAAGTATAACAAATTAAAATTTAATCATAAATAGGTAACAATAGAGAAAACACATGTAAATCAAAATACTAAAAAATAAAAAAAGTAGACATAACAAAGCAAAGCAAAAAAAAGAAAGATTTCTAACAAATATTTGAAAAAAGTACACTAAATCAATGAAAGTAAAGCCAAAATTGGACAAATGATAATATCAAAAGGTAACTAAATCAAAACCAAAAATTGACAAGAAAAAACATGTAAAACAAAAACTACACAATAAGAGAAAAGTTAAACTAAAGTAGAGAAACAAAATGAAAAGTAACACTAAATTAAGAAAAGGTAACTAAATTGAAAGTAAACATAAAATAAAGAAAATACAACAAATTGAAAAAAGTAACACTAAATCAGAGTAAAAGGTAAACTAAAATGTAAATGTTAATCCAAAAAGTAACACCAGACAAACAACTTGTAAAACAAATACTATAACAATAAACATTTAAACACAGAAAAATAACAAAAAAAAAAGAAATTTCAACTAATTATAAAAGTAACACTGAATTAGGTAAAAAGTAAACATAAATAAAACAGAGAGTAAAGAAATAGCAAAACATAAAAACAAGAAAGACAGAAAATACTAATGAAAAACCATACAATAGGAAAACCTTACATCCTTGTCCTCATAAAATTTCTTATCGGTCAATAATCATTCGGCAAGAACATGTCCACAGAACGTTGCGGAAAACCAACAACAACACAGAGAGGAACATAAAATTTGATAATGATCTTCACACCGAGATTTAAACTTCTTCGGATTTCTTTTCCATAACATCATCTTCAGCTCTTCCTTGAATATCACCTTGCTGAACATATGAATAAAGCTCTTTGAATTATATTTGAACAGAACATCAACAAAAGCATACCCTCTTTGAACCTTCAATTTAACATTACCACCTTCATACTCAAACTTCTATGCACACATCATTGTTTTCTCTTCGGAGTAAAAGGATAAGAATCATCAAACAAGCAGCCATACTCGCACTCATCTTTAATTCGCTGCTGATTTTTTTAAGTAGTCCAATGTTTTATTAAAGGCAACGTTCTAAAGCCTTGAAACTTGAAATATATCTATGAGAAGTAAATGAATTGAAGAAGAAGATTACACCACCAATAATAACTGATTTCTATCCAGAAAAAATAATCTTCCAAATAAACTAACTTCAACACTATGTTACAGAATCATACTTTGAATAATTCTTCACATTTCCAAAACCTCATAACCATCTTCAAATCAACTCTTTTATGCAAAGTAGGTGTGAAAAAGTTAGCCATAAATACTCATGAATATTTTTTGAAAGTATATCAGGGTTTTCCTTTCATTTGATTGCAAAGCACTAAAACTTTAGTAATTCTGAACCATCTTTACCATTCTCCATAAGTAGTCTTTCAATAGTTTTCAAATCATTCCTGTTCATAACCAGAAATTGATATTGACAAGTCGCATTATAGTATTACCAAAAGACATCGGTGAACATAGCAGAAATAACTGACAGTTGTATTACCAATCGTCAAACTACTTTAGGAGAAAGTTACGAAACACACAAGTTCGTTCATAATTCTAGGGAAACTTCTTATATCTAAACATAACAATCGCCAACCATATATTGCGCAACATCATCCTTTGGCCTATCATTAAGAGTTTGAAAAGAGTCTGACAATAAAACTTGTTGCAATTTGGCTTTTGTTTCAACTTTCTCGGTATCTAGGCTTCTCAGCCATGCTGCATATTCCTCTTTCTCGTTAGCTTAGAAGAATTCATATGTAGACTCAACAAGATTAGTTGATGTTTGGCTAAAAAACGCAAAACATATAAAAAGAAATTTAGAAAAAGTGAACCCAGAGAGAAAACAAGAAAATATCAACATAATTTGAAAAATCAGAAGTAAATCAGAAAAAAGGTAAACCAAATTGTAAAATGATTGACAAAAAGTAATCATCAACAGAAAAAATGTAAAACAAAATAATACAAAAAAAATAATATTAGAAATAAAAAGCAAAAGAAAAGGAAAGAAAATTTCAAACAATATTGAAAAAGTAACTAAATCAGAGAAAAAGGTAACCAAATTGAAATGTAAAATTAAAAACTAAACCATACAAAAACATTATCAAACAGAGAATATACAATAAATAATATTACTAAACAACATAAGAAATAAAAAACAACACAAAAATTCAACTAACATAGAAAAGTAACACTAAACAGGTAAAAAGGTAAACTAAAAGAGAAAACCTGAGTATTCCAAATAAATAGGAAAAGTAACACTAAATCAGGTAAACAGTAAACATAACGAAAAAAACTGAGTTAAATTAATACACAATTGACAATACTATTTTCTCATAGAATTCTCTAGATAAACCTAACTATAGCAAAAATTAAAAACTATAACAAAACTCGACATTGAGTAGATACTCTTGAGAAGACACAAACAAAGCCCTTTGAAACTCATGCTCAAGATCAGCATCAGTATCATCAAGATTCACATTATCTCCATCTTCCTCGTTCTATGGACTTAGTTCTTTAGTTACTGTACAAACTCGTTGGATTGACCCTTTTCTACTCAAAGGAACATCAGAATTTTCATCTTTATCATAATCCTCTCTTTATCATCACTACATGATATAGTTACCCTCAGAAAATTTTCGGATTACTTCATATTATTTTTCCGTAATTTCGGATATTATATAATATAATTTTCCTTATAATTAAAAATTTTTTATAAAACAATGTGATTTATTTAAATTTATTTAATTTTTATTATTTTCGCTTAAGAGATATATTGATACTTTTTACTTGATTTTATTATTTTATCCAAACATTGTTTGCCCAAAAAAAA
This sequence comes from Bassia scoparia, assembly GCA_008642245.1. Lineage (NCBI taxonomy): Eukaryota > Viridiplantae > Streptophyta > Magnoliopsida > Caryophyllales > Amaranthaceae > Bassia > Bassia scoparia. The sequence goes on from SNQN01001101.1 coordinate 27,563, forward strand.
AGAAACAGAAAGATATTTTACGCATTCATTCATCATTCATTATTATTTTCAAAAAAAGAAAGAAAAAGAAAACGTGGGAGAGAGAAGAAACGTGCTGCTATGGCTGTTGTGCGCCTGTCGCCGCACTAGTAACGCACCAGCCGCTCTTTGTCGGCTCCCTTCCCCTCTTCTTATTTCCTTCCTTTCTTCTGGTTTTAATTGATTTAATGATAAAGTTTTACAATCAAATTATATGCAATTGTTTTAGGTATCTCTCATGAACCGTTTGTATTATAAACTTGTTTTAATGAATTCAATTAGAAATAATTTTCAGATTTATTGAATTGCAAAAATTAGGGTTTTTCACATTTTGATTAATCTGTCCAGTTTTAGTATTCGATTTTTATTTATTTTTTTTTCTAATAAATTACAAAACTTTGGTCGAGTAATTTTCATACTAATATACAATTGTGTAAATTTTCAGAATTTTCAAAACATGTTTACATTTTAAAAATGCTTTTTTTGAATCGACAGTTTTCAGGTTTCAGGTTAGGTTAGTTTTCAGGTGCTATAACTCATAGAGATCACAGTAACAAAAAATTTTGAAAATTATTGACAAACAGAAAAATAATGAAAAATCAAAACGGAACCCGACCTGAAACTGTCGATTCAAAAACGATTTTTTTTTTTTAATAGTAAACATGCTTTGAAATTCTGGATTTTACACAAATTGTATATTAGTATGAACATTATCAATCAGAGTTTAATTTAATGAAAAGCAAAAAATAATTAAAACGAGATACTAAAACTGGACAGATTAATCAAACGTGAAAAACCTAATTTTGCAATTCAATAAATCTGAATATTTATTTGCTTTAATTGAATTCATCAAACAAGTTAATAATCTAACAATTCATTGGAGATTAAACTCATAACAATAATACACATTTGATTGTAATACTTGAAAATTAAAACAATTAAACATGATTGAATATGGGAGAAGGAAAAGAACAACGAAGGAGAAGGGAGAGAGGAGGACGGAGACCGGCGACTGGCGGCGGGGCAGCAGCAGGGCGACATCCACGGGGGCAGGAAGCAGTGGAGGTTCGTGCGGTTCTTTCCTTCTCTCTTATTTCGTATTTCTGTATTTGCGTTTTCTTTCCTTTTTTTGTTTTGTAAAAAATAATGAATGAGGCGTGATAAGGAGTGGAAGATAAAAACCCTTTTATAATTTAGGTTTTTTGTTAGATTAATTTGAATATCTTTTTTTTTTTTGTTAACAATTGTTTTGGATAAAATAAGATAAATCAAAAAGTAAAAGATATCTAAAATATATCTTAAGCGAAACAATAAAAACGATATAGAATTTAAATAAATCGCTTCGTTTTATAAAATAATTGTATATTTATAGAAAAATATAATTATAAATATCCAAAATTAAAAAATTAATTATAAATATCGAAAATTCCGGAAAATATAATTTGAATATCGAAAATTACGGGGGATTATGAGAAACTAGAAGCAAGTGGAAGAATAGATTCATCAACAAAAATTTCTCACATATCATCAACAACAATACCTTTTTGCTTTCTTTTCAAACCTTCAGAAGACATAGGGAACATCATCAGCATTTTTGTCACAACAACATCAGTATCAACAGTCTTTCATTTTTATCAGAATTCTCAAACACCACATCAACTTTCTCACCACTCACTATCACAACGATTGAGAACTAACATCAACATCATCTGGTTTACTACATAACTCAAACATAAAAAACAAAAAATAAACAAAAAATAAAAACATATACAAAAACAACCAACTAACAAAAATACCCACAAACAGTAAAAAAGTACATACAAAATCAGAAAAGTAACAGATAAGTAGCAATCATAAAAGAGGATAAAGCAAAGACAAGAAATAAAAGCATACAAATCATACAATGATACAAAACTAACAACTAAGTATCAATTTAACAATTGAATAAGAAAAACAAAAAGTAACACAAATACATAAGTAACTATTAAACAAAAAAACAATTCGTTTACGATCTTTATTCGACAACTAACAGAAACGTACATACAAATTCCAGAAAGTAACAACTATCATACAAAATACAATAAGTATCAATTTAACAATTGAAATAAGAAAACAAAAGTAAACAAAATACATAATAAGTAATATTTTAAAACCAAAACAATTCCTTACTGATCTTATTCTCACACCTTCAATACACTGAAAAAAGCAAAAGTAGACAAAAACAAATAATAAGTATATATAAAAGAAAAACGAAACTACAAAATAAATTAACTATTAACAAAAAATAACACGTGATGAGTAAAAGTAATAAAACATAAACAACACCAAAACACAAATCAAAATCAAAAAAGTAACAAAAACAAGCAAACTAAACAAAAATACAGAAAAGTAATTATAATTACAAATTCAAACAAAGAATAACATTTACAGCATACAATAAAAGAGTAAATACACACAAGAAACAAAAAAAACGACATGGCAATTAACAATACAAAATTAAAAACGATTAAACAAAATTGACATAGAAATTTAACAAAAACAGTAAATAACAACCTTTAAAACTAGAATCTACAAGCTTTAAAAAGTAATAACACTTTAAAACATAAAACGACAAGCAAATTGAATGGAAACAAACCTTTAAAATAGAATCTACAAGCTTTGTTGCTCCTTGCCACACCACGTTGAACAATTTTGAGTTTCGGCATTTGCAAGACGAAAAATCACCAAAAAAACTCGAAATTTAAGCAACTTGCTACGCAATTTGATGAAAGCAAAAGGAAAATCAACCAGAAAACAACAACAAAATGAATTCAACAACGAAAATGAAGTTTTTGGTCAAGTGAAACGAGAAGAGAAAATGAGAATTTTCAACTAAACTATAGAGGAACGAAAATCACTGAAACTGTATTAAGGAAGGAAATGAGTGAAGGAAGAAGAAATATAACGCACGAAATTCAAAAGATTTTTTGTGGGAAATACCAAGATAAATGCCTTTTGCGAAATAAACCGCCTATAAACTTATTGTGGGAAATACAAACAAATTTATGTTTTGTCTTGAGATACCATTTAATGATTTTCGACAAAAAAGTCCATTTTCTGGCGTTGACTGCCGGATGTTGCATGTTCTTGTGCGTGCCCCATCTCTTTTATTACTCACATACACTCTTTCACTTCTTTTACTCACACTGACTCACTCCACTCTTCCTTCTCCTCCTCCAAATCAGACATTCTGCTCTCTCTTCCATTTAACACATTCTCGCTGTAATTTTGGCACCTTTTACTCTAAATTAACCACGGGAAGAAAGTAATATTATCTCCTTTAATTTTTTGCCTAATTGCTCCTGTTTTGTTTGGCTTACTTATTTGTTGGGATGTTATTGTTGAATTATTGTCGTTTTGGTTAATTAATCGGTAAATTAACAACCTTGCTTGTTTTACTGTGTGTTTTGTTGCTTTTATTAATCATGAATTATACTAATTGCCGTTGATTGGTTTGTATGCTTTGCTCTTTGTTAATTATTTGTTTTTTAGGCCTGCATTTGGTGTTTTGGGTTTCTTTATTGTTAGATTAGGATTAAAGTAGTAGTAGTAAATTAAACATTTAAAAAACAATTCAAACCTAATTTAAAGATTCAATCAAAAATTGAAAATACCTTAATTCCCAACTTCAACTGCTTCAATTGAAAATTGAAAGAAATATTGCTTAGCTTTAGGGAAATAAGGGCTGCAGAGAGAAAAGTGAATTGAGGGAGTGATAATTTTGGGGAAGAATGGATTTAAGAAGGAAGCAAATTTTTTTGACGTTGGAGAAAAAGAGAGGTGCCAGAGAAAGAAGAGAAGAAAAAGGATACAAGTGGGAGACAATTGGAAGTTGAGGTAAGACACGCACATGATCAACGTTGAAAGTAGACTTTTTTGTGGAAATTGGTCACTTGGTACCTCAGACAAACTTAAATTTTGTTTGAATATTTTCCCCACAATAAGTTTTATGGGTATTATTTCACAAAATGGCATTTTTTCTTGGTATTTTCCACAAAAATTCAATTCAAAAAAAAAGGAAATAACGTTAATTAAACACTGTTTTGAACAGTTATTGACCT